>JBCIKM010339335.1:0-21145 GCA_039654465.1 Melibe viridis
GAGAGAGAGAGAGAGAGAGAGAGAGAGAGAGAGACAGACAGACAGACAGACAGACAGACAGACAGACAGACAGACAAGCAGACAGAAAGAAAGAAAGAAACAGAGAGATTGTATGAGGGATAGAGATGGTGAGAGAGACGGAGAGAGAGAGAGAGAGAGAGAGAGAGAGAGAGAGAGAGAGAGAGAGAGAGGGCGGGGGAGGGGGGGGGGAGGGAGACAGTGAGAAAGAGAACTGAAATGGAAACAAATAAAATGAAATGAAAATCTTTATTTAACGTCGAAAATAGAACATACATTGATAAATTATGAATTGAACCCAAACGGGGTTTTCTCCGGCTTAAAAAAAATTTGTAATGATGTAAACATATAGGCACATACAGCATAAAAGTATTTAGTTTTGTTATCACAATCCCTTCGAACTGCTTCAGCAGTGTCGGGCCCAGCTCTAAGGAGCTGGGAAAACCTCTGGATCACAAGAAATGAAAACAGGCACATGATCAGTCTACTGTCCAACCATTTATTCAGCAATTTAATGAAGAGTCGTGTATGAATATTAAGTACCTCCCCAGTGTATCTTTATTTTTTTCTTTTCTTTTATCCTTCCTTCTTTTTTTTTTTTCTTTCAAGGAAAGATGTGATTGTCTGTCCCTTTGTTGAATGCACTGTGCCTGACGAAGACCTATGGTTGAAACGTCGCTGTCTTTGACACATTTTTTGTTGTTGTCTAAACAAGCCTGCTGTCACTCTTTCATTGTGATAATTAAATAAACAAACTACTAAAGAGAAAATAATAGAAACAAAGCTATCGGGAAATTTTAGAGCAAAAAAGAAACTATTTACTTTTAACTTACTTGGTTTATTTATTCCCCCTCTTGTGACAATATTGGTTAATTATCATAGTTAAACGGAGTAACGTTTAAATAAAATCAAAAGATTTGCTCTCTATTGTAGTAAAACGCACAGCTTTTTTTCTTCTTAACTGTACCCTTTCGGACGATCTTTTCGGTTTTCTTCGGTGGCACGGAAATATGGGCAACGATGATAAATTATTATTACGGAAAGAGGAAGTCGATTGTCGACATCTTGTTGATGATTAGAGCCCGGTGTTGGCATCATAAGTGGGTGTAGCTCAGAGTTAGCCTTGATATTATTACAGTTTAGAGTCTGACTTTCCAGCCGTACAATGGATGAGACATACGATGCCGTCGTCATGGGCACTGGCCTGAAGGTAAATTTTAGAGAATAATGTTTAATTTTCAGGTAAAGGATTAACGGCCGGGGCTTAAGATTTCTATTTTTTATTTTGAGTTGACTGCATGCTTCGGCCGAAAGGCAACCATTGCCAACAGGGTTGAAATAGGAATCTGTTTTCTCTATATATTAGTTAAAGCATTTATCAAGCTCTAAGCTGAACCCTTTCAGCCCTCTTAGAATCCGTTTCCATGTTTTCTGGAGGACCAGGCCTGGATAACCAACCAACAAAAAAAAAAAAATCTTTTTGACACCCTGAGTCATAGACCTGAGGCTGACCATTTTTTTTTTTAAATATTGATTTTAATTTCAATTTGCTTCATTCAACTACTAATTCAATGCTCACAGGAGTACACAACCAACCTTAGAGAAATGACAGCTTACATCAAAGTCTGTCAGTGGGGGATTGACTCTTACTCTCATTTGAAATGTGATTTGTCTAATAATATTTCTAGGACTGTGATGATATTATGATGACATTGTACCTCTATCTATTTGTACGTCCTACCCTTCTGGAATAAAGGTTGCATTTGTGTTTGGGTAGATCTCAGGGTATGTTATAGGCCTGAGTTAAAAACCGCGAGTTACCATTTATTTCATTTATTAATTTTTTTCCATTTCGTAACCCTTTTTGGGCCTCAATGAATGTATCTAGATAGATAATTTGATAAGCTGGTAAAATAATCTTTTTTTTTTTTTACTTAATTTTCTACCTCATCTCACATGTTGCATTGTGAATCAGAGTGGAAAACTATTTTCTTTTGGATTTAATTGGCTGTGCATCACCACTGTTTGTTATAAAGTTGGAAAACCTGAGGGGTACAGTACAAAATCTCTTACATAAAAAGATATCTACTTGAGCTCAAATTAAATCCCCTCTTTTAGAATGTATAGGTTCTAGAAATATAAAACTTGCAAAGTAAGGAAGAGTACCTCATTTCGGATTTCCTTTAAAATTGAAAACTTAAAATTCAACCCTGTTGCAACCTTAGCAAGTTAGAAGACAGTGAAAGTGGGTCAGTTGCTGTTGCCAGATCTGTATAAAATATTTTTATTTTGGGACCTGGGGTCCAAATCACGGTAGCCAACGTGAAGACCAAAACAACTGGAAGTGCCCCCCCCCCCCCCCCCCACAAATAAAAAAATAAAAAATAAAAACAATAAATAACAAAAAAAACCCAACCAAAAACAAAAACAGCTGCTGTAACTTGGAAGTGATAATAGAAGCAATGGGAGGGGGGGGGGATAAAATGATCGTTACATCTGTAGATTTGGCCGTTGTAAAATATAGCTAACATCGTCTAGAGATTTTTGGACCAGACTTAATTCATCTATCCTAGCAAGGTGGGGTACATCTAAATATCAAAGTGAAGATTTAAAAGATGGCTTGCCTGTTCCATCTGTAAGCTTAGATTAAAAAAAACAACAAAAAGGGTAGGTGCTGGTATTTTCCCCATAGGATGGAGTGTATTCATATAGATTTCTATATAAGTCTATGGTTTGAATGTATTTGTGTGAATGATCGTGCTAACACCTTTTTGCCAGCTTCCTCCAATTTATATTTTTTCTAATTTCCTTTTATCTCCTTCCTCCCTTGCTATTTTCACTGGGAGAGACCAAAAAAGAATGAAGCACACCACTCAAAAAAAAAAAGATGAAGAAAATCCAATAATCAAAAAGAAAAAAAGAGCTTGGCTTGCTCCTTCTCGAACTGAAAAAAAAATAGTGCATGGAACTTCCGGTCACTTTCTTTGAAAGTTCTTTTAGATCAACTACAGTTTTGGATCTTCTAACAATGAATGATCTATTTGAAAGGCTTTTTCTTCAGGTTTGCTCACCTGCCTTCTAAATGACTCTTTGAAACAACTTTTTAAACAGTGTGTAAGTTTAATTTTTAATTACTGACACCAATGTATTTGTGATGTTTGAGTTCTAGAATTTGAATCTTAAGTTATATTGTTTGGAAATGGTTTTTCTCAACTTTTTTTTTTTTCACCCAGGAATGCATTCTCAGTGGGATGCTGTCTGTGTCTGGCAAGAAAGTTCTTCATGTGGACAGAAACAAGTACTATGGTGGTGCCAGTGCTTCCCTTACTCCTCTGGATGAGGTGAGATGATCATGAAGTATCATTGTAATGCTTGTAACTGGTTATATCATGATAGGTTGAGGGGCATATTATGAGAGGCGTATTAGTTTTAAATGCAAAACACTGAAAAATTTGTCAAATCACATCTTGAGCGGTCTTTGAACAATCAATAAATAAAATCACAAGTGTAAAATGACTACCCTTTTCTTTGATTTGGTGGATGGAAAATTATTGCAACAAACTGAGTTCTTTTTAGAGCTGAATATTTGAACAGGATTTTGTCAAAGTGTAAATTTTTCTTTTACAATAATACGTCTCTCAACCCGCCATGTGTCTGCCAGGTATATGGGATTGTAAAGCGCTTAGAGCATGGTAAAAACCATTGATAGGCACTATATAAAGGTCATTATTATTGTTATCAATGACAGTATTTTGTTTGCTCCTGGGAACTCATTATTTCAAGCTGAAATAGAAAGAGAAACCTTATTGTCTTGCTCTAGTTTTATCGGTTTTGTGGGATAACTTCTCTATGTAATAATAAATAAAAGCGGTTGTATATATGCAATTTTATTCATTTGGGCTAAGGATGTTTTGGAATTTCTTCTTGTATTATTTGTTTATTTTAAAGTGAGTCTTGTTTCCTAAGACTTTAGTCTTTCTGAATATAGTTTTCAAAATTATTTCTGTGATTCACTGTACAAAAGTTCAGAAATCATGAATTAAAACTTTTACTCAGACAAACATGTCTAAAAAATAAATTTTTCTTCCTGAATATTGATTATTGTGCTGTGATGGATTTTCATTGAAATAGAGACCAAGACATGTAGAAAAAAAGGAAAATACATTGTCATTGATATGTTACATCCCTGCCCCTTCCTCTATGGGATCTTATGCGCTACGCAATGAGAGCAGGTCTTGAGCTTGGAAAACAATGAGTTGTTCTTTCAAAGGTTTTTATCCTCGAACAAGACTACGCAAATGGTATCATAGTCATAGAAGACGGCTGCTATTATCGGATATTATTAGACCCATAGCGTTTACAAATAATATGTCATTGATGCATATTAACTCTTAGAGTTTTCACCTCAAAACCGCATTTGGACATGTGCCAAATTTTGCTTGCTTTACAAAATTGATGATAACATTTTAATTTTTGAATAGAGGCTTATTCTATTATGAAAAAAACTCAGGATTGAATATTTTGTCCAAATTTATCAGGAAAAGTTGTTTGAGTTTGTGGGAATAGTGGAGAGCAAATAAAATAGGAAAAGACCTATATGTGCAATTATCTCGTGAGGAGACGATCCTTGCCAATATTCATTTCAAATGGTTTTGAGAGTAGATGTGCAGACCTTTATGGTTAAAATTATGGGCCTGTAGTCAATGAAGCGACTTGAAACAATGTGTTTGCATGTTTTTGTCAGGTTTACAAGCACTTTGGAAAGGATGCAGTGGGAGATAAATATGGAGCAGGCCGCAGCTGGAATGTGGACCTGATCCCCAAATTCCTCATGGCAAATGGTATGAAATGCTTCCTTAAATTCTGTATTTTGATATTTGTTTCTCTAATTTGTAGACAAATTATTATCTTAGTGGGAAACAACAATTTATTCAACTGAAATGTTAAATGTCATCTATAATATTGGAGTATAAAACGCTCTATTATAATATTGTGAAAAAGGACTGTTGCTCCAGTAATGAAATAAAAAAAGTTAAATCTTATACATTTAATTTCTTGTGATTTCTCTTTGGAGAAAAAAAAATAAAAATTCATCAGCAACATTGCTATGGTGGAATATATAAAAAAGAAAAAACTTAAGATACATATCTTCGCAACGTCCAAGAAATATTAAATTTTTTAACAGTCTGTTCGAAACAGGGCTCAATCAATAGATTTCATCACCCCTAGTATCGTGGTGTTTGCCCAGACCTGTACATCTTCAGTCAATTGACTGATTTTTGTCCAAAAATAATCATTGCAGTTCAGCTTTTGAAATTTCCTTTTTGTCTCTTCGCTTCATCCGAATTTGTCAATTCCCATCCCATACTCTGGTCTCTCTGCCTGCAAACCAGTATCCAGTACATTCATTTTACTTTTACCATTATGTATTCTTATACACCTGAACTATGCTTATCTAGCCTATATTATAACATTATTATAGACTGTGATAGGTACACATGCTTATAGTGCTGGTTGGTGCGAGCCAGTTGTGCCGGGCACCTCCAGCTTTCTTCAGTCAAAACAGGACTCATCGATAGATCTCATCGCCCTGAGTATTATGGTTTTTGAATGATCAAAATATATTCATAAATGAAAAAGTTGGGACGATGGACGGTAAGTTTTCGGGAGATTTCTTTCAATACACTTAAGTGAAACATGTCATTTACTATGGCTTCTTGGAGTAATGATGCAGAATCCAAATGTGAAGTCAGAAATTACATATCTCCTTTCGATTTTCCATAAATTTGAGATATCTTCGTTTTATGCAATATCGAACATCTCAAAACAAACCAGAGAATGAATGAGTAAAAGGGATGACTAAACGACAGTAAAACCGGTGGGGGCATGTGTAGATGAAAAACGATCAAGTTTGCTTCAGTTGTTCTATCTTTTGATGCATGAATTAAAAAATATAACTATCTATCCTTTCAACTACGATCGGCAACGATATTTGATATCAATTCAATAAGATATTATTTTACACTGAGCAGAACAACTCACCATGTCTTTTTTTAACCCCCTGAATGGTTTTGTAGAAATATGAAGAGTCGAAACTTTGACCTGCTGCGCGCCGTGATGACGTGTAACCAATCAAAACGGTTAGAACACTGTTCGTGCTCTCTCACTTGTGCCATGCGAGGCCGTTGACTGCTGATGGAGAATGGCGAAACCCAAACAAGCTGTTTTTCTTACGAATCGAGTGGATTTTTTCATTGATACGAAAAATCTGTTTAACACAGGAACTTGAAATTTCACACAGCGAGACAAATAATGTTGGTTTATTCTTCTGTGAGCGTACAACTGGGAACTTCTCTTAGTTCGACTTATATCTTCAAATAAAGGAAATAAACTAAGTTTTAGACCATTTCTATAAATAGTAGAGAATTGTATCCTTGCATGAAGAAAATTAAATCTTTTGGTTGTCAAATTTCATCGACCTTTGACGAAAGGAGTCCCCAAACCGAATTTTTTAAAATAGGAACTCTGATTATTTTTTTTCGTCCCGACTTCCGGACCCGCCAGTGGTAGTTGCTAAATTAGTAAGAATATATAGCGATGGAAT
The DNA here is from genome assembly GCA_039654465.1 of Melibe viridis. Classification (NCBI taxonomy): domain Eukaryota; kingdom Metazoa; phylum Mollusca; class Gastropoda; order Nudibranchia; family Dendronotidae; genus Melibe; species Melibe viridis. The sequence goes on from JBCIKM010339335.1 coordinate 6,623, forward strand.
TAAAAAAAATAATTTGGACGAGTTTTTTGAATTGTTAATTTTTATGCAAACGATTTTCGGTAAGAAGATGAATGACCTGGATGGACTTGGGAGCATCATGAGAAAGAGGCAGTGGTGATAGGTAAACAAACCTCGATTGAACGCTGTCTGGTAATGGTAGTAGTTGATACCTGAAACTATGCAAGGGATTCTTAAAAATCAAGTGCTGCTAGCTAGAGAATTAAGACAGTTTTAGTGATATTGTATTAGGCTGTATTTTATTAAGAAGATTCCCATCTTGAATCTTGCTGATAATTTTGCTGCTAGAGGCTGGTAACGATTTAGCTGTCTGAAAGGGAAATTGTTCATCATCCGCTATGCTCAATCAAAGATCTGAATGTAGATACATATTTAAAATGAAACAAAATAGATCAAAAGAACTTCAGCAGAAAATACCCCCGACCAAGAAATCACTTTCTCCCACTTGACCAACCTACATTTTGTTTACTTTAAAAAATATCTTTTAGCAACGTTGGTTATCTTTATTAATCAGACCTATTAAACTTTTGCCAAGTGCTGTGTTTCAGCCAATTGCACACTAACTGCCCAGCATCATAAATTTAATAATATGTTTCGTATAATTTTCTGATTTCAACATTATAAACACACAACCACTTGAAAAGCTCCAGGTGTTGCCAGTTAAGTGGTTGGTAGCAGTAATGTAGTAACACATACAAAACACTCAGCCCTGATGTGTAGAGTGGTGACTTCTATCAACACACTCACAATCACACAAATGCACAAAATCGAGAGGCAGTGTGGTGACAGTGTGTGTTCCACAGCTCGCGCTCCCCTGCTGTCTGTCACAAGGACGCAGGCTTGTCACACTTTGCTGCGTGAGATGCCCAAACACACGTCTCACTATAAGATGATATCACACACCACATCGAACGGGGTGGCTGTTGCCTCTGTTCAGCCAAACATATGCAGACTGCTGTCTATCTTTGTATTTCCCTGAAGAGTGGCGGAAATTGCATATGCAAAAAATTTATTTTCCAGCGGGAAAAAGATGAATGGTTCTATATGAGCAACTATCCAGTCAAGCCTCAATCCGGGTTGCTTCATTGTGTTTATCAACAGTGAGGTTTATAAAGGATGGTTACCCATATCTGAGAAGAAAAAAGAAATATAGAATTGCTTAGATTATCATTCTTTGTTATATATATTGAGACGTTAGTTCAATTTACTCTTTTTAGTCATACTGACTTCCCTCAAATCTCTTTCAGTCTATAGGTGGAATCTGTACAGGCTTCATTATAACATAAATGTTCCGAACCTACTTTAATGGATAACACTGGTAATATAAAACGTATTATAGATAATGAAAAAAATGTTCAGACTATTATCAGTGGCTGTTTACAGATCTGATTAAGTTAATATTATTTCAAAATGTCGATGATACCAATACTAACAATTTATTTGCCACAAAGCTGACTTGTTTATTATTTTCAAGCACCTCTTTGTGTTTTGAATGGGCACGAATTTTTTGGTTGTGGAAAAATTGAGTCAATTTTTCAAAAATGGTCATTTACAGGTCTGATATCAGAAATTATGCATAGATAAAAAAGTTACACTTTTTTTTGTGATTAAATTGGGGGTACACTTCTAAAGAGGAAATAACTCATAAAGATGGGACAATTGATGGTTAGTTTTCTGAGGATTTGTTTCATTACTTTTAAGTAAATCCTGCTATTTACCTGAACTATTGCTCTTTCAAGCAATTTCTTGATGCAGAATGCCATTGTGAAGTCACAAATTCGATAGCTGTCTCTTTTAGATTTTTCATAAATTTGATAAATTTTCATTTTGTGCAAGATCATGTGATATAGTGTGTCTATTTTGAGTTATATAAATGAACGCAAGTGATAAATATACCGGGGCTCCCACTTGGTTGAGGAAAAGTTGGGAATTTCGCAATGCTCCCGATCAGGGAAAACCAGTCTTGAAAATCAAAATGGTCCTGAATTTGGCGATCGTTGTCGGGGATATTGTACGGCAGTTCAGAGAACCCACAATTAAAATGATGAAATAATGATAAAAAAGAGAAAGAAAGAAGAAAGGTCATTTTTGTGACAGAGAATAACAGCAAGACAAGTTAGTTAAAAACAGAGATACATAGCAACGCCCGTGTTATTTGATGGGTATATACGTACTGAATGTTAAGATTGGCTCTCATTTGTTTAAGATTTTGCTACTTTCGTTTTGATACCAGAAATACTAGTAGCTCTTGTTTACTGTCAGACAGATGTGTTATGCTTGACTTTTGTAAATCAGAGTACATTGTAAATACTCAATGCGGATGTTAAATTTTTTTGTTTATATTTCTTTCCATCCTTACATTTAAGACAATGATCAACACATCACAATATGACATGCGCAGAATCGTCAGTATGAAAGAGTGCATGTATTATTATTAGTAAGAGTCATTCAGTTGGTCTTTTCTCAGAATTGCCTTGCAATGCTATGGCATCTGTTTTTATTTTTTTTGGTGTGTGTTTGTGAATGTGAATATTTTTTTTTTGGTATTATTTTGTTGTTTGTTTGGGTTTTAGTTTCCTCATATAACTGCCAATAAAATAGAAGTGTTTATTTATAGAATAATGACATTTAAGACAATGATCGACACATCACAATATGACATGCACAGAATCGTTAGTATGAAAGAGTACATATATTATTATTAGTAATAGTCACTCAGTGCGTCTTTTCTCAGAATTGCCTAGCAATGCTATGGCATCTGTTTGTTTTTTCTTTTGTGTGTGCACGTGTGTATATTTTTCTTTTGTTATTATTTTGTTGTTGTTTGTTTGGGTTTTAGTTTCCTCATATAGCTGCCAATAAAATAGTAGTTTTTATTTATAAAATAATGAAACAAAGAACCATTATTTCAAGACAGTGAAGAGGACAGATAACACTCATTTGTAAGAGAACTTTGTCCTATGGGGCTGCCTGTGGATATAATATCTAAAAATTGTGAGAATTCCTTATGTAGCTAGGGTTTTTTTTTTCTTTTCTTTTTATTAATTTGTTTAATTTGTTAGTTTTTTAGGGTTTTTTTTTTTTTTAATTTTTTTTTTTTTTTAGGTTATTTTTTTAAAAAAAACCATTCGGTATTATTGGTACTTTTGCTTGGGTTTCGGCCTCTGTGACACGTCTAATTACAACTTCTTTTTGAGATCATGCACGTCTAAATGCTGAATATGATGGTGTGATCAGGCAGCAGTTGAAAATTAATAAGTTACTCGGCCAAATCAAAAGTTGATATTGATGTTATGCATCGAGTAAATTTATTCCGTGGTTGTAATGTTCGTATTTTTCCTCTAAAAAAGCTGGTCTTGAAAACAATTCTGAGGTCTTGAATTTTGAGTTGGCTTTTGAGTGGGAATTCTAATATACAGTCCATTCTTCTTTCAAGCATGGCCATCAAGAGGAAGCCTGAGTCAGTTTGATACAAGAGCCGGCTTGAATTTGAAGTAAACTTTAATAAGATATTCTACGTTTCAACGCATGTAACACTGTACACTTTATTCCTCATCTTTGTACAATGTCTTCATTGCGACATTTATGTCTTCACCCCCCAGGCCAGCTGGTTCAGCTGTTGATCCATACTGGAGTCACCCGGTACTTGGAGTTCAAGTCTGTGGATGGCAGCTACGTCTACAAGGGTGGCAAAATCTATAAAGTACCTGCTGATGAAAAAGAAGCCCTTGCAACTTGTGAGTTAAAGTTTAAAAATTAAAACTCTCGAATATTTCTTCTTTTTTTGTTAAAGAAAAAAAATATATATTATCTTCAATTAAATAAAAAATAGCTAATGACTTCAACAGCTTGACAATACTTATTTAGGATTTAGTATAAATTTGAAAATGAAATGAAATTTCTATTAATTAAATTTATTTCCTTTAAGATAAGGTAAGATAAGAGAAGATATACTTTATTCATCCCATAAAAGGAAATTTGTTTCATATGTGCTTTAAGTGACAAGGTAAAGAGTATAGTACATATATATCCTCCAGTGGACATCACAATCACTTAACTCTCTTTTATATATATATATATATAAATCTATTTTTTTCAGAGTCTTGCACGTCTCCATTCATCTCTAATCCAATGTTAATGATATCTATTTCAGCCCTGATGGGTATGTTTGAGAAGAGGCGTTTCAAGAACTTCCTCGTCTACGTGTCAGAGTGTGACCTGGCTGACAACAAGACATGGAAAAATAATGATCTTAACAAGATGATGGCTAAGGAGCTGTATGAGAAGCACGGGCTGGATGCCAACACCCAGGACTTCACCGGCCACGCCTTGGCACTCCATACCAATGATAGGTAGGTTCTGTGGTCGGGGAGTTTTTACGTTTTTACCAGATTTTCCCCAGGGGGCAGAATTTTATCATATTTATGAGGTGTGACTTTCATGGTAGAAAACATTCTCAGGCATAGTGGAAACTTTAAACCTTACACGGAAAGGTGTTAAAGGGTAAAGATCAACGAGGAAAAAAAGAGAGACTATCAAGTAACTTATAAACAAAAGGTTGGTACTTAATTGTCCGAAAAGGCCTTGAATTTGCGTGGAATGGAAGTAAAACTGTGATTTTAGTAGTTGCATTCATTAATCACTCACACCCCCCTGAAAAAAAAAAAAGAATTGCTGATCTGATACGTGACTATGTCAGTGTCTGCTGGAGGGATTTATGTAAATCTGTCTTCTCCTTCCCTCAGATACATGACTGAGCCTGCTTTGGGGTTGGTGAAGCGCTGCAAGCTGTACAGCGAATCCCTGGCCCGCTATGGCAAATCCCCCTACCTCTACCCTCTCTATGGACTTGGAGAACTGCCCCAAGGCTTTGCAAGGTAATGATAAGAATAATCATAATAATAAAATAATAGTTATAATAATGATACTGCCTTGTAAATCGGTTCATTTGACTTAATCATTGAGCAGATATCACTGAGGCATACGATTGAGTAATACCCCATATCTATTTCTCATTATCCCATGCAAGATTAGGCATGGTGGGCTGATCATCTGCCTGTCTTCCTTTCTTGTGATCCAGAGGCATACTGCTTTTGTTTCACGTAAATCTCAAATGGAAAAGCTCGTTGAAATTTTCCTTGGAACAGAATAGTCTGGCATTTTTCCTTTCAATGAACGATTGATGAGTTTGACTTTACGTGTTGTTTTGATTCTAGGCAATAAATGAATTTTAAAATACCTTAATTTTTGCCTTCTGTTATCTACAAAGCGAAGCTGCAGGATCTGTTAGTGATGGAATGAGTCTAAGGAAAACCTGACTTCAAATGTTTAAAAAAAAATATTTTTTTTAAATTTTTAAATTTTTTTTTTTATTGACTTAATAATTGAAAGTTGATGCGTCTCTTGCTTTTTCAGGAGGTTTTATGTTTTTAATTTTTCCGTGATATCAATGTGTGTATTTTTTTTTCTTCTTTACCATCCTTACAGACTGAGTGCAATCTATGGAGGAACTTACATGCTGGACAAAGATATCAAGACTATTGAATATGAGAACGGCAAAGTTGTAGGTGTGACTGATCAGGAAGGCGTGACGGCCAAGTGCAGTATTGTTGTGTGTGATCCCAGCTATGCACCGGACAAGTGCAAGGTGGTAGGCAAGGTAAGATACTTCCGCTGCAGGAGGAAGATTGGTCTAGTCCATTCCGCAGGGGAAAAAAAAAATTGTTTCTTAACGGATTGTTTTCTAATTTTGTATAGTCAATGAGACAAATTCATCTGAATACAAATTTTTACTCAGAGATCTGTTATGGCATAATAGGGGTTTTACAGGCAATTATCCTCAACTTTTCTGATCATCATAGTAGAACTTAATAAATGTCACAATTTGTTTTATTATCCATATTCCTTCATACCGCTTTAGCAGTTTCGGGACCCAACTCCAAGGAGCTGGAGAAACCTCAGAACCACAATAAATAGAGACAGGCAGATGAATAGAAATACATATGGGTTGTTACTCAATCTTTAGCCAAACAACAATATTTGCAATTGCCTGGGTGGTAACTGCTCATTGAGAGACACCAATGAGCCAATTTATCACAGGGCATAAACATCACAATGAAATAAGGCAAAAATGTGATAAAAGGGAAAGCTCCTCCATGAAAATATCTATTTTATACTCTTCTCATTCACTTTATTTTTGTGTATGGGTGACGTTTGTTCTTTTTTTTTTTTTTTCAATGCATTTGACTATTTAACGGGCATAAGTTTATTTACGAGTCTTGCAGACATTTAACCAGGAATCATGACTCTGTAGCTCTGGGAAGGTGTTGAACCCCTGCGATGTCTAAGCAGGCAATTTTCTTTTAATTCCCTTGATCGTTGCAATTAAAAATTGCCAAAATGTGCTGAAAGGGAAAGCTTCTGCATGAAAATTATTATTGTACACACTTTCTGTACACTTCATTTTTGTGAATGGGAGACGTTTATATGTTGTTTTTTTTAAAAAAAATTTTTCTCAATACATTTAACTATTAAAGGAGCTTAAATTTATTCACGAGTCTTGCAGGAATTTTACTTTTATGTCTTCATTAATCCTTTAATCTAACTCTATTGCTCAGTAGTAAAGGTGTTTGACTCCTATGCTGAATGTCGACAACATTGTCTCTCTCTGAAAGAATGTAACATGCCTAACGGGCAGCATGGTTCATCATTTTTGTGTTATATGTTCATTGTCTGCCAGGTATATGGTATTGTAAAGTGCAAGGTGATGACTGGGGATAAGGGCTATATAAATGCTATATCTAAAATTGAAGTAATGATGAGATCTGTCTTTCTGTTGAACAGGTGATCAGAGCCATCTGCATCCTGAAGCACCCCATTGCCAACACCAAGGACAGCCAATCAGTGCAGATCATCATCCCACAAAATCAGATCGGACGTAAAGACGGTAAGTAGAGTAGCAGGATGTATGCTGTGTTTGCTGGCCTTTGTAAGGCAGCAGCTCTCTTTCCTCTTTAGGTTGTACCATTTGGGTCATTGGGTCAAGAAGTCTGCAGTGAATAAGTTTTTCTCTAAATAAGCAGGTGCTGAGCTTTAGCCAAGGATCCAGAGTTGGGTTTTTGGGTTGTTGTTTTTTTGGAGGGGGGTGGGGTTGATTTTTTTTCAAGTTTCTTTCTTTCTTTTTTTTTTTGTTGTTGTTGTTGTTAGTTCTTGTTTATTTTCTTTGTTTCCAAACCATTTCCCTTTTGTCGCTCTTCCATCTTCCTGTCCACTAGGGAACTGCTGCCTGGTTTTCCTGTCTTTTCTGTTTAATTTCCCTGTCACAGATAACTGGTACCTGTCACTACCACAACTTAGGTTCCCAAACTGTTGCAGTTGCTCTGAGTCTTGATGCAAAAAGTAAATCACCTTCATACACTTATCATTGACACAGTGAAGATACACATTGTTTCCTCTTGACATTGACCAACAGAAAAAAGGACACCCAGCATGTCAAGATTCACTTACCAATTGTTGTAAATTGAAGCTGTAAGCAATTTTTTATCTTTCAAGCATTGACAATGTTCATTCTTTTTGTTTGTTTGTTTGTTTTTATCCTTTCCTCCCCCTCCCTTTCACCCACAGACATTTACGTGTGCATGGTTTCCTTTGCCCACAACGTGTGTGCCAAGGGCCATTATCTGGCCATTGTGGCAACCCGCATTGAGACAGACAACCCAGAGGAGGAGCTCAAGCCTGGACTCGACTTGCTGGGAGACATAGAGGAGAAGTATGTCTTTTTTGTATTGATTAAGGGGGGATTGCAGACAGATGTATTGCCTTTCAAAACATCTTTTATTGTATTGATGTTGGGCAGATAGCAGACAGATGTATTGCTTTTCAAACTTTGCCAACATGAAGTGTTGGGAGAGATCAATGCTTGCTCTAGATTAGAATAATGTCGGTTTGCTGAAAGAGGATGAATTGATGTAGCTGTGATTTGACATGGAATTAAATGACTCGCTTGAACTGCTCCTGTGATTCATTCAGTAAGAAAGGAAATGGAATTAAATATGGACGTAAAAAGTGTATGAAAAAAACTCAAGATGATTTAGTATTATATAACTTATCCAGTATTATATTAAATTTTTTATTGAAAGAAATAGTCTTGACACCAAGGTGTTTGAGCAAGCAGTTGTAGTATTTCAAGGTTGACTTAGTTTTGTTTATTGTTTCTAATAAGCTATTCCCATATTTAGCATACAGCTGAATACGAATTGTGAATTGATTCAGGTTTTGAAATGAATCAGGATCAGTGACACGATTTGTATTCATGGAACTGTTTGTTTATAATTGCGATGGGGCGCTCTCTGAATTTCTCGTGTTTTCTTTCCCAATCAAATTATTGAGCTTTTGGTTGACCTCTGCTCATGGTTAAAATGAAAGTCAATAGTATTAAGGAACAAAAATAAAGATGTTACAGTTAATGGTATCGATTTTAACATGGAATAGCAGCAAGAGTATATTATTTACTGCTTTTTCTTGAAGGCAGCTACGTTGTGTCAGTGAAAAATCGGTATTTTGCCCTCGCTTAAAGTTTCTATTGCTTCTGTGGATACGTTTGACTTATGAAATGTCACTACAATTTGCCAAAAGGTTGATTGACCCTCGTGTGTCGTGGGGCCTTAAAACCACCAATGAACAAAACACAAGGTCAATGAAGCATCTTATTTTATGGTGCCTTTTCTGTGTTTTAAATCATAGGACTTGTCTTAAATTATAATTTGCATTTCTCCTTGGCAGGTTTGTCAGTATTGATGACCTTTATGAACCAGTTGACGACGGCAAAGACAGCCAGGTGAGATGAAATTCCTTACAAACACTTGTTGGAATACACTCACATGTTGCAGATGCTGACAGATTTGGAAGTCAGACATACCTTCCTTTGAGTTATGGCATAATCTGCAATACATATGGTGTATTATTTGATCTTAAGCCAAACAATAGTTGCTGTTGCCTGTGGTGGTATCTGCTGATTGAGAAAGACCAATGAGCTAATTTATCACAGGATGGCCCCTAAAATGAAGGGGAAAATATTGGAAAATCAAGACTGTTCAATTATATCATTGATTGATGAAGGCAGATGTTTTTAGGGCTTCATTATAGAAACTATTAAATACATTGAACTTATTTTTTAACCCAAATAGCCAAATGCATTAAAACTCTCATGGTAAACAGCACCTCCCGGAAAATTCATAGAGAAAAAAAATGGGAAGAAAAATCCACAAAAATTGGGCGTGCATGGATTTCTATCACTTCAATTCTTTGTAATCTGGATTTCTGTGGCTTTATCTTTACCGTAGGCTACATCCGGGGCAGTAGAGGAGAGTATCGTGAATAGTCAACTAATTATTGTTCCATATTTGCTATGAAAGCAGTTGGAAGTTAGTGATAGTGAATTTCAATAAATGCACTCGAGTACCGATCTGCTTGACCTGCGATGTTATTCAGTGGATTCAATTTCCGGATCCAATTTCCCTGCAATGTCTGAAAAGAAAAGAAAAACCCTCAAATTTGTCTCAAAATAACACTGTTGAAGTGAACTTTGTGTTTGTGAAATGTCGAGATGTTCTATTTTTCAGGTGAGCAGGATATTTACGTAATTCAGTCTTGGTTTGTTCACATTGGCTGATCAAAGCTTAGATGGTGGAAAGTGAAGATGACAGTACCTTTAAATATCAGCATCTAGGCTAAATTCAGTTGGAAATAAAAAATGCATTTCTAATATTATTTTAGATGTTTCTAACACTGACGCCTAGTCTGGATTGGACTAAGTCATGATTTTCACAATCGTAGTCAATTTTTCTTGCAAAATTTTGTGACAGCTGCGAGGCAGATTATACTTATACCAATTAATGTCCACTTTTATTTAAACAATGCTTTCTATTTGAAGGGTCATACTTCCACCACATACTGAGTATTTTCCTTTAAAAATGAGTTATTGCCTTAAATTAGTTAGACAGACTCCCACTATTCAGCCATCTGACATGAGATTCTGATAACTGATAATTTAAGCTCTCATAGCAAGGCTGAGAATTTTAACTTGCGACAATAACTTCAGCAGTTTCAGCCTCTTTTGAAGCTGGCCATTCTCTGCTCCTAATCATAGGACGTATGATACGCCAATGATAAATCAAAATCAATTAATTTGGCAAAAGTTGGAGTCTTGATGGAGCTTTTTGCACCTTTTTAAAAAGGTTTAGAAAACTGTTCAATTTGCTCACTCTGCACTAGGCAATGCAGATAAAGGAATCTTCCAGGGGAATCCTTTTTATAGAATGCGTGCTAAGGAGGCACTTTTCGTCTCTGTGTTCAGGCACCCCCCCCCTTAAAAACAAATGCAATGCTGGAGAAAACCGCCGGAAGGTTAAAGGGGATTGAACTAGTCGGATTTGCTGGTTTGGCGGACTTGGCAAACTGGATTTTAAGATTGTTCTAGGGACGCCTTTGGGATTGAAAAAACCACAAAAAAAAGTAGCATTTCATTTTCTTCAATGTGTCATGTGACGTTAACGATTATCATGACAGATTATTGATATTTATGATGATGATAAAGAAAGGTTGTAAACTTGTAGATGCAAAAAGGAAGAGATTATCAGTGGCGAAAGTTTGGGCATTGCAATTAAACCTTACACCAAAAGGTACTAAAGGTAAATATAAAGAAAGAAAGATGATGATGAAATTTTCTTTAGTTTCTGACACGGTTTCTGTTGTCTCACCAGGTGTTCATCTCCAAGTCTTATGACGCCACGACCCACTTTGAGACAACCTGTGACGATGTGCTGGATATCTTCCAGCGGATCACCGGAGAACCTTTCGACTTTGAGCAAGTCAAGCACAAAGATGTGGAAACTAATGAATAGAGCCACAGCATTTCAAATTCTAAATCTTTGCTCTTTCTCTGTAAGGTCCATAGGATTTCACTTTTAAATATTTTGAAGTCAAGTAAAACTTGGAATATATTATTGTTTTTAGTAATATTTGTTTCATATTTATTTATTTTATTTTATTTATTTATTTTTTTAAGGAAAACCAAATTTGAGCTGAATGATTATGAAATATACTGACTTTTCATCCTTACATGACTTTGGTGGGAATTGTAAATGGGAGGTGTGTGTATGTCATTGGGAATCTTTTGGTTTTTGTATTTGTTATTTAACGGATTTGACAGGTTGCATGCCATAACAAGAGTGAACAATCATGCGCTATTTTAAGTTCCTTTGCCTTTTTGTTTTGGTCCAATAGGTTTGAGAACTTCAAAATGCATTGAAATGTCCAGTGTGGGATCAGGCTTGTCTGATTTTGCAAGCAATAACGTGGCCACAAATGCTTCATGCCATGCCACCTGAGAAGTTGGGAAAAAAGTCCTTTTTTTTCCCCACAACTCTAAGAGAGTGTCTTGGAGAGAAGCAATCGTTTGAAGTAACCTCTTTTTGTTTGATTTTTTTTTTTTTCTTATAGTTGTGAGTTCACAACCTTGGCTCCTACTTCTAGTTTGGAATGGTGCGTGTGGTTGTTGATTATTTTATTTCATGTTTACACTTTGACAAGAGCAAGCAAAAGTGTGGACGAAGTGTCATGATGTCAGTTAGTTGTGGTCGATGGGTGTTTGAACCGCCTAGTGTGTGTGTTGTGTTCATCTTTTTTTTTTACTATGAAATGACAAGCATTTGTAGTCTTCATTCTGTCTTAGGTTCATACCCTTTCCTTTCCTTTTTTTTTTTTTTTTAAATTTCAACCTCATCATCGATGTTTGCTCTTAATTTATCACTAATTTTTAAAATTTTATGAGTATTTTCAATGTCGAAAATCATTTGACATCTTTTGTAATTGTGAAACTACATAAGTATGGTGTGGAGTAAAAAAGAGATAATTTTTGTTTTCGTTTTTGTTGTTATTAGACCATGGGTTAAATCATGAAATGACATTTCCATTCCCCCCCGTCCCCATTTTTCATTCACCATGTCCTTAAATTGACCCCCACCCCACCCTTTTGATTTGAATGAAGGCATCTGGCTTTGCTTAGATTGTAGCTTTTGGTAGACTTGAACAACATGCTCTCGTCATTCCGAGTAGAATTACTCAATGACTCACTGGTGTGCTTTTTATGTTTCCATTACATTGTGATCATGCATTTTATTATATCGGGTATGCAGAGCATTCTCCTGCTTTCAGCTTGTGGTCTCCTCCTGTCGTTGCGGAAAAGAAAAAAAATCCCTGCTGTCTTTGTCTTCAATTCCTCTTTCTTCAATTTCTGTCTGTCTCTCTTGCTCAATCTGGAACTTCTCTTCTTTCTGTGAATTTGATGAGTATGAAATGCGTCATTTTGTCCTTTGCTCACCACAAGATTGCCACATACACTTTTCAAAAGTGAAGTATTTGTACTTTTTATGAACTTTGTCTTATTTGTAACCCTTTCCTTTTCTTTTTTTTTTTTCCTCATTTTTTTTTTTTTTGCCGTAGTAGAACTCGTGATGAATAGTAAAAATGGAAATAATTATTGTTTTATCAACATAATTTTTGTTTGGTTTTCCTCCATTTAACAATCCATAAAAGTATTCAACAGCACAATCACTTGTTTTCTTTGGCTGCTGGTTTCTTCTCCGATAAGTGTGTTTTCACTTAAATTTGTCTCAAACTCAATGATACGTACCCCTTACCAGTTTAGGTGAGCAAGATGCTTTCGTTTGTGTAATTAATTGCTGCATGGTAAGATTTAAGAAAGAAAAAAAAAAAAAATCAACTTCTCTTTGCCAAGACACAGCGCGTTGACAAAGTGGACCATTTCCAACCTTTCATCATTTGTTGTTTGCACTTTCTGTGCAGAAAGGATTGATTACGACTGTCAGGAGAGGAAAAGGACATTACGTTTTTCTTTCTTTATCAGTGATAGGCTCTCCTCTTTTTCAGTGTTTTCTGGGCATGGCACTGAGTGACAGACGTCAGCATCAAAATAAGATGGATAATGACCCGAAATGTAGTTTTAAACAGTTTTTATATAGCTACCAATAATGGTAGCCAATAATTGTCTCAAAAATATCGGCAAGACAGATGATATCTTTGGTTACATGATTTTTTGTTTTTTTTTGTTTTTCTTTCTTAAAATATAATATTGTTTGATTCTTCAACATGTGAAAAAAAACACACAAGCCTACAATGAAGCCTTTGACATACCAATTTGGGGGACTTTATCAGACTATGATTCCATGTGAAATTGGACGGGGAGGCACAGTGTACCAATATTTCTTACATATTATGTAGGAAAAGTGAATAAATGTCTGTGGGAAGTGAAGCGGTGACATGACTAATGGATGAGCAAAGGTAAGCCTTCTCTTTATGACTAGAAAAAAATTTGATTTGAAATAATGCAGTCCCCCCCCAAAAAAAATTGTTTTGAACTGATTTGGAAGAATTGCAGTTGCATGCAGTGGGGGTTTTTGGTTGTTTTTTTTAGGTTGATTTTTTTCTGTCAAGGATCACATTTTTAACAGGAAATGAAATACAAATGCTTGTGTTTTGGTCACAAACAGGATTTTTCGAAGGTTGACATGAATCTACTTTTTAATCGTTAACAATCAACAACAAAAAAAGCCTACACATCTTTCTGTTATGTTTCAAGCAATTGATTAACTTAAATACCCTTTCGTCATTACTGTGCTGTTTGCTTGCTGTATCGTAATGCATATTTGGTGATACATATATGTAAATCAGTCTGTAAAGAAAAATAAACGCCATTGAAAAAATTGTCATGATTTCTTTTGCCCCCTTGGTTGAATTAAATTCATACATGGTTCTATTATCTCTCCTTATTGTGGTTTGACATGTTCTCTATTTTAACTCTGTCTATTCACTTGACTTTTCACTGGGCCCCTCAATGACCCTCACATGTGGTGGAGCCTTTAAAAAACTCAAACAAACAAACAAACATGATTTTAATTCGCTGTAGTTTCCCTCTTTTCTCATGAATGTCGCTTTTTTTATGGGTAAATCATTTAAATTGAATTGAAGGTTGGCAGGGCGGGTAGTTGGTGGGTGTCACTGGTGGGCCCTTCTACTTTGGTTTCTTTTCTTTTACACTGAAGCTATTGTCTTACTCTTTCACCTTTCTTTTGGGTCCTCTTTTTGTTGTCTTGTTGAATTTCAGTGGCCATCCCCTATTTCATGCCCTTTGGTACATAACCCCAGGGTCACAGTCACAGAGCCCCGTGGGGATCCGGGGAATATAATAGGTCCTCTGCAGGCCGGCAGGAGGTGAAAACCCTCCGAAGGCAGTGGGTGGTTGGTGGGAGTCCCTGGTGGGCTTTTCTACTTCTGTTTCTTTTCTTTTACACTGAAGCTATCATCTTACTTTTTCCCCCTTTCTGTGATGTCCTGTTTTTGTTGTCTTGTCTGCAACTCAATGCTCATCTCTTATTTCATGCCTTTTGGTACATGACTGCAGGGTCACAAGTTAAACGTACTGAGTAC
>JBCIKM010339442.1:0-11291 GCA_039654465.1 Melibe viridis
TTTACGAGTCTACAAAATTTTGGAAAGTTCAAAATGTCATAACTCTTTCCTACATTGTCGGATTTTCAAAATTCAAAGAGCTATTTACTCAGCAGAGATAAAGCTATCAAATCAGCATAGTTAGAAGGGCCTGAAAGGAAAAAAAGATTTTTCAGTGGCATTGCTACATAGTCATTAATTCAACTTACTTTTTGTAGCACCATGTAAGACAGTAGAATAGGGTCTTATTGAATTTTTACATGTCTCCACAGGCCGGGATGACCCTCACACCCTGGTGATGTTGGCTGAGGAAGAGCTGGTGGTGGTAGACCTCGAGGCCGAGGGCTGGCCCTGCTTCCGCCTGCCCTACCTGAACAGCGTGCACTCCTCCGCCATCACCTGCTCACAGCACATCAGCAACGTGCCCCAGCAGCTCTGGCAGAAGATTCAGGATGCAGGGGAAAACCAGAACAAGAACTTCACCTCCAGGGTAAATGGCTGACAATGCAACCAGGGCTCCCCTTTTTCAGTCCCATCGTAGGGGTTGGTTGCTTCACCCGTTGGTTTTCCTTTTGTAAGGGGTATTTAAACCCTCATTTTGAAATGTTAAAGGGTTTTCAGGCGAACTTATCAACTCAAATAATGCGCATTATTAGGATAGCGGCCAACTGCCAAATATTATTGTATCTCGGAGGTTGTCGACTGAAAGTGACATTTGTCCATAATGTTGGATGCGTGTAGTAGGTGTGTCAAATGTACAAACTGTATTTTTGCGTAATGTCAACATTGAAAAGACACATAATTAGTGAAACTTTTAAAATGATCAACAATCAAGCAATTTCCATTAAAAAGGTTTGTTTACTTCCAGACCGTCCTTGAATGTCATTTTCATCACAAAACTGAAACTGTAAGGCGATACTGATTTATTTTACCACGATTTTGTGATAAATAATGACTGCTACCATGTTGGCTATGCATTGGTTATAACTCAGAATTATTTGACTTAAATCTAAGACAAGATTATTTGTCTCCGGACACTCACGTCTCTGCTGTTGTTTGGCTTGTTTTGTTTTTTTTGTTTTTATTAGAGGGAGGGAGGGATTGGTCTTGCCAGTTTTCCAAATGTTGCCAGTATTTTGCAGGCTTTTTAAGCCCTCTGACCTTTCACCCATGTCCCAAACAGTTAATTGTTAAAATCTATCTTTAAGTGCTGCTGAAAAGTGGAGTTTTTGTTGTCATTGCCCTCATATTTTAACAATGCGTTATGGTTTTTTTTATTGTTTTGCAGGACTGGCCTATCACAGGCGGGAAGGACATGACCAATGGCCCGGTAGCTCATGACCTGCTTCTGACAGGGTAAGTAAATTTGTTTTGTTAAGGTTCATCCAAAATAAAACATTTTTGACCTTTTTTTTTTTTTTTCTTCTTTTGTTTAGGAGATCATTTTACTTGAGTGTACAACTTTTTTATATTTGAATAATAGTTTTATAAAGATTGATTCTCAAACTGAAAATAGAGAACATGTTACCTATCTGTCCACAGCCATGAAGATGGTACTGTGCGATTTTGGGATGCATCATCTGCCAGCCTACGCCTCATGTACAAACTGAACACAGCCCCAGTCTTTGGTTTCCCAGATCACACAGCTGACGCTCAGACACCAGAAGAGGATGAATGGCCTCCCTTTAGGAAGGTACATTGTCTGATCGGTTCTGTTCCTTTCTTTTTTTCACTGTGTTCTATGGAGGTGCTAATTTGGTTGCGGCTTTTCATATTTTTTTTTAGTTTGGAGTTGTTCCTTTTAGCCAAAGATAAAGAAAACCTATTTTTTCCTGTTTTAACGTTTATCTGTAGTCAACCTGGTGGGGTATTGGTGTATTGTTTTTTGTATTTTTGGTTGAGGGGGGGGGGGGGGGAATTGTGGCCTTTTCTTTTTAATATTAAGAATTCTCGACTCCTTTTTTCTAATACCCTTTGCATCTTTCCACGATGACGCAAATTTGACATTATTTTCTCCCTTCCTGCTTCACCAGATTGGCACCTTTGACCCATACAGCGACGACCCCCGGCTAGCAATACAGAAGCTGGCGCTGTGTGCCCTAAGTGAGACTCTGGTTGCTGCCGGTTCTGCTGGTCAGGTCCTCATCTTCAATATGGAGCGGCAAGAACGTGAACAAGACCTGAAGGTAACTTTTGTTAATCTCTGCTAGTTATTTTATTTTTAGAAATACAGAGAAGTTTGGATCAGGCGGTTACAGTTTTTTTACAGTCCCTCTTTAAAAACTGGTCTGAAAGTTTTTTGTTTTGTTTTTTTATTTGGATTCTTTTCTCTAAAAACATTTTTAGTCCACTGCTGGAGCATTTTATACCTACTTGGCATCATTGAAATAATCCCTTTCCCTTATTGATTGGTTAGAGTTAAACCCATTTTTACTGTTTACAGGAAGTGAAGGTTAACATCATGAGTGACCTTGAGGGCTTTGTTTGGAAAGGCCACACTGCACTGTCGTGCAAGATTGACGACCTGAAATACGCTGCCGGATTCCAACCCACTTGCATCATGCAGCTTGACCCCCCTGCTGCCTGCACTGCTCTGGCCCTCCACTCTGAGTGGCAGCTGTAAGTCTGGGATTTATTTTCACTTTGCTCACTCTCTTTCGATCATTTTAACACACTCTCTCTCTCTCTCTCTTTCTCTCTCTCTCTCTCTCTTACTTTGCAGTTTATTAAGCACTAAAATATGCACGTAGTGGTGAATTCTCATGATCTATTTCCCAAATATGATATATGCTACAGAATAGTAGATATGGGTGATGCAATGTCTGTTGTATTCATCAATGGACTGCAAGGTCAAACTCTTTGGCTTTTGGTTTTGCTTAAAAGCTTTTAATTGAGCACAAAGTAAGATTTTCTTTTGGACATAATGCTTTTTATAAAGAATCTTTGAGATATCAGTGTGATTGAACAAGTTGTCTTTGTGTTGTCATCTCTTGCAGAGTGGCGGCTGGTACTGGCCAAGGATTCGCCCTGCTGGATTATGCTCAGAAAAAAGAAGTGGCCACCAGATGCACGCTGAACCCCAATGGTGAGACAGTTACCTTCGAAAGATAGACAAAATTTAGACCAAATTTTAATCTTTACTTTAAAGTTAGAAAGAGCTTAGTTTGAAATTATTTCATGTTTGATCTAGACCCTTTGTCAGATGGCCACTTGTATCCATATTGATCAGTTTTTGTTTTTTCAATTTTATTTCTTCTGAAAGGTCCTGCCTTATCTTAATATATTAAATAAGATGAAATTGGAGTACCAGTTAAGTCCTAAATTTTACTATCAAACAACAGGGATGGGGCTTCTGCTGATTTCTTGGCATTTGTGGAATTTTTACAAACAACTGATTCAATTCAATTGCTTGTCTTGAAAAGGTTATCATGTTAAAAAACTTCACGTTGTTCCAGGTACTCCCCTTATGTATTCTAGTATTATGGCTTTACCAGTTATCTTAATCTTGTGAAAAGTATATATATAGTGTTACTTCAATAGTTCAAAATTATGTCATTGAAAACTTGTAAATTTCCATATTTCTCTCCTTCAGATTTAACCGGAACATCTGAGACAGCCTTGTCCAGAAGGAAGTCTCTGAAAAAATCCCTGAGGGAATCCTTCAGAAGGCTGCGGCGGAGACGCTCTGAGAAGAGAGCTGCTAAACCAGAAAAGCCTAAGGAGGAGAAAACGTAAGTCACTCTGTCACTGTCCATTTCTTTGGAACCTGTTGAGTGGCTGAAATTTACAAAATTTTATTGCTTTCTATAGTCTTATTTCCTAATTTTTAGAGTTCTCTGATAGGTCATATGACTTAACACATTGATATGTCATTCCGATAAAATCATATTGGTATAAAAAGAACAGAAAATCTGCAGTTAAAATCACACAGACATCTTTGATTTGCAGGAAAATTCCTTTTTCTTATTAGTCACATACCTGTTGTCATGCAACTAGGAATGTTAATTCTCTTTTGAATGCTAAGTAAAGCAGTTTCAAGGTTCAAATAAGGTTTTATCAGCTTTTTAGACGAGGCACTAGATCCCTTGTAATCCCATGCTTTACTCCCTGGTCCATTTCTCAAAAAAATTTTAAAGTTGATCTGATATGAGCAAGATGAAATTTCTTTATGGTTGAATTCCATAAGTGGGTAGCTTTGTGTTGTATAATTTATATTGTTTATTTGTTGTTCATTCGATGAGGGGGTGGATAGTTTACATTATCTTTACATGATAAGCTTGCACATTAGATTGTAAGAATGTAAAGATTTCCTTTTAAGCTCCGATTGAATTCCCAATCCATCCATCCATAGGGAGGGTGGGGCAATTGAAGAGACAGCAGCAGCACCAGCCGTTGAGGCAGCAGCGTCAGGAGAGCCCGAGGCCGCAGCAGCAGCCAGCCCCGCACCGGCAGCAGATTCCTCCCCAGCTCGCGTGGAAGCGGGAAGTGGTGATCCCAAGCCTGAGGAACGCCAGGTGGAGGCCCGCAGCACTGAAGACTCGCTCACCTCCATGGTCCGATCCCTGTACTTTGCCGACACCTTCATCATCAATGGTATGTTCTCTCTGGATTGTCATTTGATAAGATTGTACAGTTTGTCAATTTTATTAGCGAGAAGAAATATAAAAGAAACCAACAGCAAGCAAAATAGAATGTAAATAAACAACTCGATTTTTACTTTGAAGTTACATATTTTGTTTCCTTAATCTCCTTCAGGGCAGGCAGGGAGAATGTCTGGATGCAGCAACAGAAGTAATTTCTGCTATTTCTATTGTTAACACTTGAGCTGCCCTGTGGTAAATTGGCTCATTGGTTTTTATCTATGAGCAGATCCCACCAAGGCAACGGCAACTATTGTTTGGCTTAAGATCGAATAATACCTCAGCTCCTTGGAGCCGGGTCCGACACTGCTTAGGCAGTATGAATGGGTATGGATAACAACAACAAATTAACAATTGTTGCTGTGATTATTGTAATATTTCTCTTGAACTTACTACAATCAATTTGTTTTGTCAGGTGGGTCTCACAATCCATCCCTATGGGTGGGCACCAACGGCGGTCACATCTATGTCTACAACCTGACCGTTCCTGAGGGAGACAAGCGCACAGCAGACTACGTCTCTTGCCTGTTAGCCAAGGAGGTCAAGCTGAAGCACCATGCCCCAGTCCTCAGCATGGCTGTCATTGATAGCAAAAACACTGTGCTGCCTGATGCCTTTGAGGTCATCAACGAGAGGGCCAAAGCTCCTGACATGGAGGCCCCTCACTCCATCATCATCTGCTCTGAGGAACAGCTGAAGGTACCTCAGCAAAAGCTACACGTTTCTTTCTCTATTCCTCTATTTTCTTGCTCTTCTCTCTCTCTCTTCTTTTTTCTCTCTCTCTTCTTTTCTTCTTTTTTCTCTCTCTTTCTTTCTGTCTTCCATGACCTATATTGTTATAAAATTAAAAAAACTCCTGTCTGAATTCCCAATACATTTGGAACTAAAAATATTAACAAACTTGAACAGTAGATTAATTGTAGCCCAACAGCCATGGACTAGACACATGAGTTCAGTTTCACTGGTTTCAGCCAAACTTACCAGGTATTATTCTTGTAAAGTGCAATTGTATGTAATTTAGGTTAAGGGTGTGCTGGCCTTTGTGAATTTATTTGTAATTGCATTGAGATCACTTTTGCACCCAATAATTATTCATTCCTATCCCTTTTCTTCTGTTGCTGCATCCAGACATTCTCCCTGCCTGCCCTGAAGCCCAGATGGAAGAACAAGATCACAGCAGTTGATGGCTCACGCATCCGTAAAGTCAACTTTGTGAACTTCAGACGTGAAGGTTAGACTTTTGATGTTTTACTATCTAGTTCAAGATGAGATCTACAGTCATATCTCTTTTCAGTAGAGTTCCTGGTTAATTGGAGTATTCTTTTAGAAAAGGGCAGTAATTCTTTCGAAGAATTGCTTGTTTTTTCTTAAAAGGCTTTCCAAGGCTTTAGAAAATCTATTGCAGAAGAAATGTTAGTTCATCATATATTTTGCTATTTCTGTTATTAAGTACACCGGTTTAATAGGCACGATAACTCCTTTAGAGTATTGAAATCTAAAGATGTGTCCATAAGGCAGAATTATAAAAACCATAACTAAGCTGCTTTGCAGTGCATGGAAATCTAAAGCTGATGTGTCCATGGGCCAGAATTATAAAAAAAGCTCAGCTGTGGTGCAGTGCCGCAGTTCTATGGGCTCGATAACCCCTTCGGGAGTAGAACTCTCACCCTTCAGCATGGGAATGTAAAGCCAATTTGTCCATAAGCCATAATCTTTCCCTATGTTTTTTAACTATCTCATCCAAAGCCTTTTCACGTATTTGTACTGCATCTCATACAACCCATTCATGGGCATGAACACAGGAATATGCAACAGATTTGTTTGTCTTGAAGTGTTTATGATTGAATCTGTACAGAGCGAATTCACATACATGGTGCCATGATGATTGAATGTGGCCTAACAATTCACACCAACTATAGGAGGCACAGATGCCATGCAAACTAGTGGATGGGACAGCCACGTTAAGGAATGGAAACAGTACAGATAGAAGAAGGGATAAACTTGCTGGGTTTGTTACTTTTGTTTGGTTTATTTCAGGTGACAAATTGAATGCTCCTCAATGAAATCATTCTCTGTCCTTTTAACTTTTTCTACTAAGTCTGCATTTTCGTCTATATTTTTCCAGGTGATAATTACAGTGAGCATGACATAGCCTGCCTTACCAACACAGGTGATCTGCGCATCTACTCAGTATCCACCCTCAGGCGACAACTTTCAATCCCATCTCTACGCAAAGAAGATATCAAGTTGGTACCCTTCACTCACTACCATCTTTGTCAGGTTCAACATGCAATCTTCGTTCCTGATTGATAAGGGTCTTTGGAGTTTTACCTCCTTATTGCAATTTATTGTTGATATAGTGCAAAAGGGACCATGTCAAAATATTAATTTGTTTTACGAATACTTAATCATGTCCATAATTAAATAATTCATAGTTAAAGCCATCTGTATTTCTATTACTGCTGTTTGCTTATTTTCTTCCTTTTTTTTTCAAATGTGCTGTCTGTAAATTATATGCAAAGAGCATACACCCATCCACTCTTTTCCCTAATACTTCGCTTTCACTTATTCCATGGGTACTGATTTGATATTGAACTCTCTGCTAGCTCAAGGAGAGTGATCAGGTTTCTATTCACTCATTCATCCACAGTGGAATTTCCTCATACGTCTTCACCAAAGATGCTCAAGGCTTCTATCTCCAATCCCCGTCCGAGTTCACACGCACCACCTTGTCCACTGCTGCCCTGACCGGCATGCCCCTGTGTCAGTTGGAACTGGCGGAAGGCCTGCGTCCCCCTCCCCCAGAGCCCGAACCTGAGCCAGAGCCGGCAGCAGAACCAGAGGCAGCAGCAGATGCAGCCACAGGTGATCAGCCTACAGTGGAAGTCACACCTGCATCAGAGGAACCCTCACAGGAAGCTCCGAAGTTAGTACTTGTGTGTGTGTGTGTCTAAGTGCTAACTTTCTTTGGTTGGAATGCACTCAAAACTTATGTTTGTTATGAACCTCATTTTTACACCTTTTATTGGACAGTCAAATTTGTCACTGTGGACAAAATGGTTACTTAAATCTAAGAAAATTAGGCTACTGGCAAGATTGTTGAGGACAATCATTAATTAGAAGTGGATGCTGAGTAATTTTAAAAAGAACAACCCAAGTCATGGATTTATCAACAGCTGAAACATATGATTTTTTTTTTAAGAGTTGAGAAGTGAGAGTGGAGTTTCTCATCCTTGCTGTTTGTCTTAACTGAGGTCCCACCTTGAAAGTCCATTTAATGCAGATATGACAGTTCTCCAACTCTTACCCCTCTGAATTTTCCCCCACAATTCAATGGGTTGAAGAAGAAAAAATTTGAAATCATGATTTGAAGCATTCTCTTTTTCTAAGACATTAGAGAGGGACATGGTTGTAGTTCATTGCTTTGGTAAGTCTGATCTCAAGGTGAATTCCATGGTCTCCACCGATCAGTCTTTATTCAGTGGTGTTTCTAACACATCAATAGAGTGACCACCCTCCACTGTTGTGCTTGCTCCACAGTGAGGCTGATGTGACCACTACGAGTGCTGATGACTCACGCATGGATAACTCAGCCGACATCACAGTGGACAGTGTCCGAGATGTTGTGTGAGTCTCCCCACCCTACCCCATCCTCATCCTCTATCCTTCTGGCTTGCTGAGTTGTCTTTGGTCTTTCCTACTTTCCATCTTGCTGTCCAACATTTATTGTATTTTCTTTGCTTTGAAATCATACATGATTTAGAGTTCTTTTGCCCTTCATAAAAATTTCTTCCAATCTGTCACAGAAGGAAAAATAAGAATACTGAGTAAAAGCAGTCTTGACAAAATAGACTTAATAATTTCAGTGAGTCTAAAACTTCTTGGATATGTCACATCCTTGTGAAAACAGTTGGGTTGGGGGATTCACACTTCAAGAAAGTGTAATGTTAATGACACCACACATAATGCGACCAGAAGGAAGTAGTACTAAAATAAGGCTCCTCTGTTGTGCCTATTGTTTCACAATAATTGTGTCCTATTTCTCTGCTTATGACATGGACAATTTGCCCGCCAAAATAATTGTGGTTACTTTGAAAAAAAAACAAAAAAAATTCTTTTGTTGTGCTCAGAATTTATCGCCTTCTGAAAAAATGTTACTATTTTCAGTGAATTAAATTAAAGCAAAAAGCGACGGGTAAAAATTAAATGTTCAGTAAATTGAAATAAACAGATTTTGCATTGCTTGTGTTAGCTTGCTTCCTCAGCTGGTACTCTCCAGTCAAATTTAGTAATGCATAATTGATAGCTAAGGAAGACTGTAGAACTACCACCATGTCTGTAGTCCAACATTGTTGGTGATGATAATAGTGGTATGACAATGGTGAATAATTGGTAAAAGGGAAATAATGATTTACCCACGATCTTGCCTGTAACCATAACTAATGGTTTCTATTTTTCCCATATCCTTTCAGTGCAGAGAATGAGGGAGTGGTTGTGACCTCTATGAGGACCGTGACCTCCACCACCCACCAGTCTGTGTCTGAAACAGTCACCTCTGCCACACAAGATGGGCAAGAAGTTGTCACAGGTAAGACAGACTCCCAATATCTTCTACGTCACATCCGAATAGTGCACTAGAATCTCCAAGATTGAAAAAAAGGCAACTTAGAATATATGACAATTAGCCTGAATCTCAGTATTTTTTGTGGTGTTAATTACACCAAAATTAGTTCAGGTAATTGTATGGATCAGAGTTTTTGCGATAGTAAAATAGTTGTCTTATATCATCAAAATCCCCACTGGATTTTGGGCTCTTCTTAAGTGTGTTGCTTGTGTGTTAATTCCAGTGTGACTTGACACATGCATGTCAACAACTTTCAGATTGTCCTACTCAATCAATTTAAGGTGTTGAGACCCTGACTTTGTGGTTTTACTCATGTATGCACCCACTTTTGCTTTGATTGTTAGTCTTTTAAACATAGCTTTTTTTAATGTGGTCGCCTAAATGACCTCTCATCTTTTGTGAAGGCTTAAACAGATGAAATAATTGGTGTGTGATTTGCCCCTTGGGTTGCAGGGTTTCTGTCATGATTTTTTTATTCCTATAGAAGAAGTGTAAGGATATTCTAGATACCCCTTAATGCTTAGGTATGGGTTGATGTTGTTCGTTGTCTTTTGTCTTATCCAGTAACCAACGGTCATTTGGACGATGGTGACGAGGTGATTGATGTGCTGCGTGAGACTCAGGTGAGAGGGGTTGGGAGATGACTGGGGAAAACATCCCTCTTGGCCAGGAGGTGGAGGGCTGTCCGCTTCCTGCCTCAAACTCTAACCATCTTGTGTTCTGCCCTAACCTCTTGTGATTTTTACTAACTGACTGTGACTCGTCTTGCTTTCATTGTTATTGGACCCTTTAGGCTGAAATGAAAAAAAAAAAAAATGAATAATGGAACTACCTGTACCATGCTTCTCAGAGACAACCATTAAAAAATTATTTTTATTGTCTTGAGGTTACATTGGCCTCTGGATGAGATCTGTAACGTCAATTCTGTGTGTTGGTTGTGTTTTGGGCTTCATTTACATCTGTTGCTCACAGATAAGTCTTAGCACAGTATTGGCCTGTAGTCTTTTGTTGCCAGAGTTATGCTGTAGCCAGTAAGAATTTCCTCAAAAAACTTATATGCTGTATTTCCAAGGTAGCCTTCCAGCAGTATTTCTCTTGCTTGTGAGCTGTTGATGTGAATACTTGATGTCTGGTCATTTATGTGTTCGTCGCAGGTTTTGGGTAAAGTGCGCCATTATGTGAGTGTGTCTGTCCTTTCATCTGCTGTTTGTCATTGACAGAATCATTGTTCTGTGTTGGGGATGGAGAGAGGGATGTTTTCTCAGTCAACTGGCTCCACCCCTCTCCCACCCTTGGTCCAGATCTATTTTATCTGGGTGTGGGCCAAGGACTACAGATTTGAACCCAAGAGGCTCAGTCACATAAGAGAATGGTCTGGGCTGTGGGGTTAGCATAAAAGTTTTATCAGACTGGTTAAGGTGGAACAGCATAAGTTGAGAGTTGAGAAACATTTGTTTACAGCACACACCGGTCATAAAGGCAACCAAGGGGAAAGTTAGTAGAAAGAGCAAACTTATTTTTTGCGAGAGACAGTCACATAGAGGATTTTGAATTTAAATTAAAAGAACAAAAAACAAAAAAAACCTAATGAAATGGAATTTAGAGTGAATTTTTTTTTTTACAGGGCTTCTGTGGATCTGTAGATTTTTACATTTTATCATGTTAGCAGTACTCTGTTTTTCACACTTGAAAGGGTACATTTTATTTTAAATTATTGAGAAAATTTGAATGAAAGTCTGTACTGGACACACCAGTAGTTGAGTTGTTCTCATGTGTAAATTTTCCGACTTGAGTGGGGAGTTAGTTGGAGTTTAGACTTTTTAAATCTGTGGGAAAGATGGTTTTCTTGTTTATTTGTTGGTTTTTAAAAATTTAATTTTCTTTCTCTTCTTGTGCGCCTGCCGTGCATCATCAGTCCTCTAGTTTGGGCATTATTAATATCCTACTGGGTAATTATCTAGGTTGGTACTGTACACACTCTCTCTCTCTCTCTCTCTCTCTCTCTCTCTCTCTCTCTCTCTCTCTCTCTCTCTCTCTCTCTCTCTCTC
>JBCIKM010339549.1:0-11291 GCA_039654465.1 Melibe viridis
CTCTCTCTCTCTCTCTCTCTCTCTCTCTCTCTCTCTCTCTCTCTCTCTCTCTCTCTCTCTCTCTCTCTCTTTTCTTTGTTGATCTTCAGGGCTTTCCATTCATGCCTACTGCAGCTTAAATTCTTTTTTTTTTCTCTCCCAAACTGTTCAAACTTTTCAGATTAAATTTTCCTTCCTGTTTAGTGATTGTTGTTTTGTTTTTTTTTGTAAAAAAAAGTTAGAAAAAGATTCAGGATATTGATAATTGATTTGTTGTCCTGTTTTTTTTTTTCAACAAACTTATGAAAGTATTAAGAGTATTGATGATAAATTTGATGCATCTCCGCCTTCTCCCCAGTATCTGGCTCGCACCCACAACTTGTGGCATCGCAGCTGTTTGTTGCTGGAACAGGCAGCCTTTGACTCTTCATCAAGTCAGGCTATTGCCCGCTCTGCTGCCAACGAGTACGATTTTGAGCCACCGCCTGTTTTTCCTCATCAGGTAAGTATGGAAACAAAGAGATAAAAGATGTTAATAAAAGCAGGGGGAGCTTATTGTCTTCTTTGTTCAGGAACAATTGCTATCAGGTTTAGTCTTTTATGGCTAGCAAAGCAACTTCCTGCTAATAATAAACGAGTGACACATTTTTCTTCCTTGGAAATTTGAAATCGTAATGCACCTCATTGTCGTAGAAATGAAACATAGAAAAAAAAGTCACAGGTGCACCTTGCAAGTCAACAGTGGCACAATAATAGTTTTTTTTTTTAGATTTTGGGATGTATTAAAAATGTTGATAATCTTTGGAATAAGAGCACAAGCTTATCAAAAGAAATTTTCTGTTACTGTATTTTTTTTTAGATTTAAACATTGGATAATTTGATTTGGGTGCTAGTGCTAAAGCCTACATTTTACATTGTGTTTTCTTATTATTTGGCAGAGATTTATAGATTACTGTTTCACACGAAAAGCATATAAAAGTTTAAAAAGTATGCTGTCATGAATGACTAATTGGAAGAGAGGGAAAATTTGCTCTTCAAGTGTATAAACTATAAGAACATGTCTACTTCATTAAATTTTTTATTTGAATTATTTCATCATCAAATATGTTTTATTTTGTTTTGTTTTTTTTATGGGCGATTTGTTTTTTGATTGAACACTTAAAACCAGTGTCTGAGTGTCATAAGGTTACTGCTTCATTGATATCTTGTACTTCTTATCATGTCAAGACTCAATGAAGAAAATAAATCTCATTGTTAACACATGTCTTGTGCAGAGGTATGAAAAAACTGACTGTTTCTCATTTGGCCATCAAAATACTCTCTTTTAATCTTATTTCTTATAAGCAAATCTGACATCATCGAAAGTTGAAAGAACAGAGCTCAAATTGATAATATTTTTGTTATTGTGCATTTTTAGGAAAACAATCGAAAGGATACTAAATGGCCATTTGTTACTGAATCACAGATATATTAAGAAAAAAATAGTTGAGTCAATTTATGCACCAAGCACTTGAATATTGATAGATTTTAACTTTCAGTGTCAAAAGAAGTGTAATTTTTCATTTAGAAACAAATTCTAGTCAAAATCAGCAGTTACGAAAACCAGTCTTCAACTCCAGATCCCTTACAATCTTGACTATAGCCAAAATTATAGTCATGTGACTTCTTTTGTGAAATATCATTAGTTAAAGCATCAAAAAAGACACAGATGATGTCAAGAGGTGTGTTGTGTGTTATTTTCAGGCATTAACAAGCCTACAAACTAGCCCTTCCCATAACCAGCTGTAATGTATTTATACATCTCCTGCAGTCAACAGTTGGTCTGGAAATGGTTGTATTAATACATCTCCCGCCATTTTAGGGTTAATTGGTAGATCCCATATATAACTATAATGTAGGAGTAGCAGCCTTTTGTGAGACTCAGACCAATTAATAGATCTGCTGGTAGGTAGGAGTGATGCCATCTGTGTGTTCAGCAGAAAGCCTACCAAATCCCTCTGTCCATAAAGGAAACAATGGACTGCCTGCTGGAGCTCTATTTCCTGTTGAAGGAGGAGGACATGTACGTGGGACTGTGGCAGAAACGGGCTCGCTACCCTGAAACCAATACCGCCCTGGCCTATATGCAGCATGGTTTCTTTGAACAGTCACAGAACACTTTTGAAGCTGTGAGTAGATCAGTTATCTTTATCATGTAATGTTTCCTCCCCCTCCCTTATTTTAAACTTTTGTGATCAATCGCAGACCCCATTTTAAATTTGTGTTTTCCATTTTAATATTATAGTGTTGACTTTTTTTCTTTTAGTATTTTTTTTTAGACTTCAGTGTTTAAATTTTGAGTTTCATAAGCTATGTTGATTCAGATATTCAATGACAATTGGCTTAATGCTCTTTGCTGTTTTATTGGTAGTGTGGTTGTCTTATCATTCATACTTGCAAGATTAGCAGGTTACTGGGTCTTAACAAACTCTTTGTAAACTTTGACTTACAAAATTTTCTGCATAATCTTGACAGTGTTTATGTAATGTGTTATTTAGGCCATGTCTAAGATACGGATGGACCACAATTCAGCCGCCACCCCACGTGATGGCTGGCAGGAGCTTAAACTCATCGAAGACAGCTGGATCAAGTAAGTTATTAATGGTTGGATGACATGAGACAGAAGTTTTCTCTGGTCGAAAAATACTCACTCTTAGGCAATCAGCATACAGAAAAAGTCATACGTCATTCATCACTCGTTATCTCACTCAACTGCTTGTACAAATTGACTAATGGTGTATGGAAAAAAGCCCTGTGAAACTCTTTTTCCATGATGTGTTAATTTGTGACGAAAGACTAGTAGATAATGGACAGATTTGAATGGCTTTCTCCTTTCTCTGTCTGACGCCTGCCTTATGGAGTCAGTTGTGATATTAAAAGAGGGAGCTAAAACTTAAATTGTTTACAATATATAAGAATGATGTTGTGAGTTTTAATCAACTAATGTTTCACCTTTGTGTCGTTATCAAAATTACATCTTTTTATTGGGGAAGACCCCCCCCCCCCCCTTTTTTTTTTTTTTCAAATTTTTTTTATTTATTTTTATTTGGTCAAAGGAACAGGTAATGTTCTTATAGTTTGTTGATAAGCAGAAATTTACTTAAAAAAGAAGACAGCTGAATTTTATTTCAAAGTGCTGTTTCAAAGACTGAATTCTGTCTTAGCTTCTTTCAGCATGTTTGTCTTGTTTGTAACTCTACTGAAATTATCAAATTCCTCTTTGTGTGGTCCTGCCCTGGTGCCCAGGTGCTCGATGGAGCTGAACCAGTGGGACAACTTGCTGGAGTATGCCAACTCACGGGGCAACGTAATTCCAGAGCTCATCCTGGACTGTGCTTGGAGGGTGCCTAATTGGCCCCTCATGAAGGACGCACTCAGCAGGGTAAGACAGCTACAGCGTACTGACTGGTTACAGCAATCAAATTTGCTCTCACTTTGCCTTTCCAAAAACTGGATCAGAAGTTTCCTCAGCTGAACAAAATTACACTTAAGTCTCAAAAGGTTGTTCTCAACCATTAACATTTAATTGGCTATCATAAAAGTAAACTTATTGACCATCAGGGACATCATCCTGGGCTCAGTTTTGTGCACGTTCTTAAGCCTGTGTATTTGATATCAAGGGTAGGAAAGTTTTCCTGTTGAAGCATAAGCATAACAAGCTTTGGGTGTGGTAGACCTTAGTCCTTGTTTGCTCTGTGAAAAAATATATAATTACAGCAATGTATAAAACCAACCATACAAACCCTCAATACAGTATTTCTCACCTACATATCTTTGGGAATATTGGGAGAAAAAAATATCCCCAAAACATAATACAAAAAAGCAATCCATATCTATAAATCATATACATAACCTTTGTGGCACGTTATTCATCAAAATTGTACATTCTGCAGTTATTGTCAAACTTCAATACAAACGCACTGCACTTTAAGCAATATTGACTGACAAGTCTTTGGCACCTCTATGACCCCAGATCTTATGTGAAACACCCCAAGACTAGCAAAAATTAAACAAAGACAACTTTTTCTGCTTTAACAACCTTTTCTTCCTCCTCTCTTCTGCAGGTTGAAGGAAATTTCAAAAGGGAAATGCAATGGAAAATTAATTTATACCGTGGCTACTTGGCCATTTGTCACTCTGATGAGCATCATCTCAACCCTCAACAGGTAGGCTAAAGCTCTACTCATATTTTTCTGCAACAATGATTTGAGTTCAAATTTGAACAAATATTTGATATTAAAAAACTGCATATTAAAGTCTTGAATTTGGTGAGTAAAAGTAATTCATCATCTTTTCACGGTCAGATTGAACGTGTGGTGGAAACCTGCGGCAATCAAGTCATCAAAGAGTGGCGACGCCTACCCAACATCATCTCACAAATCCATGTCCAGTATTTGCAGGTAATATCCTTTGTGATTTATGGACCCTTGATGTTTAGAAGTGTTAAGAAATTAGTCATTAAATAAAATATCGCTGAGAATTTCCTTTTCTTAAGTAGTTGCAGCATGAAAAAAGAAATTGCTTTATACAGGATGTAATAAGGTGTTAAAAAATGGTTATTTTATTATTAGAACAGAGGTTTAGAGCTTTGTACTCAATATGTTTATCACTTGACTTTGCTTTTCTTGTGGAAGTTTTTAGTCGTCATGAAACACTCTGCCTCATTACAAGGATGAGAGCTTCATTCTAAGAAACAAATAGAAGTAATGAAATTGTGTGAAGTTCAACATGCATTGGATAAAGAAATTCAGAATCAGGTTTGTGCCATAAAACTAAATACTGTGGTGGAAGCTTTTACCGAAAATCCTTAACAAGACTCGTTTTGCTGAATTTCAGTCAGTAAAAAAGGAAAGATTCTCCATTGAATTGCTTGTTCTAGATTATGAATTTCCCTTTGTTAACTATGGCAATTAACAGCAATGAAGAGATCCATATTTAGAGCACTGAAATGGTCTCTAATTTAATGTATGATGTTTGTCTACTTATGTAATGTTGCCTGCAGGCTGCCCAGATGATCATGGAGCTACAAGAGGCCGCCCAGATCAACCAAGGCCTCCAGCCGCCCAATCCCACCCGCAACAATAATCTGCACGATATGAAAGCCATTGTCAAAACATGGAAGTGAGTGCTTCCCCCTCTGTCCCTCATCTTCTACTCATAAAGACTGTCAATTGAAAGATTCAGTGTTGCCCATCGGAGTAGTTTCCGTTTTTTCTTTTACCTTGAAGAAATATTTTTCAAAAGAAAGAATGTAGGTTTGAATGGCTTATTTTCTTCACCTGAATCTGTTTTTAAGAGCTCAGCAAATCATGCAGTTGGGCTCAACACTGTTGTAGCAGAAAGTTTATGCAATTCTTCCTTTTGCGTAGAAATGCGATCTGTCATATATTTTTTTTTTCTCTTGTAAATGTTGGAGAAAGACTGAATTTTAATGGATAGTAATTGATGCACGGTCAGACTTCTTTGCCTCTGATTCAGAAGTAAGTATGAACATCTGACTTTTTATAATGCTTAATGCATTTTGTACTTCTGCTTACTGGCTCATTTGATCAGGGTTCAGACTTCAATGTTGAAGGGTGTGTGTCTCCAGGTTGCCAAATCTCCATTTTTTGTGGCTTTTAAAAATCCCCCCCCCCCCCCATTGGATTTATTTCCATTTTGTGTTCCTTTTTTTGTATTTTCGTATTGTTTATTTTTGTACATTATACAATGCTCTGGCAATTATTTTTGGTTTGTTTTTATTTTGAAAAAAATCATTTGATATCCCTGGTGTTTGATTCCTTCTGTGACTATTGTCCTTATTTCATTAGGACTTATGCTGCACTGCTACTGACTCCTGTGGATTGTCCCAGTCTTCAGTTGGGACTTCACCAAAGAAAAAAATGTCCTTAATGTGATAAAATAAAAGAACTTTTACTCGACTTCACCCTTAGCCTTGTAATTCACACTGCGTATTGTTTGGTTGTATTGCTAGGAATCGACTGCCAATGATTTCTGACGACCTGTCGCATTGGAGCGACATCTTTACCTGGAGGCAGCACCACTACCAGTTCATCATTCAGCACTATGAGAACCAGGCCCAGGTGGAGACTGTGAGTGGGACTAGCTAGAGTCTGCTGAGTTGATTTCAATGTCTGTTCTATAAAGGAAGTTGAGTGTAGTGTGCGTTTGATTTTATTGGTTGATCTGTAGGCATTTGGAGATAGATGTGTTTTCCACTGTGTTTGTGTTGTTTATATTTCACGGCAGAATGTGTGGGTCTGCTTTATTTATTTTAGTGTCAGCTTTCTGGCTTTAGTTGGTCATTTCATTGCAGCAGCAGTACAGAGCTTTTTTTCGGAAAGAAATGAATAGAATAAATGAACTAAAACGCCTATACTTATTCAAGTAAAGGTTTCTAAGAGGTTAAACCCCAATCTGTATTAACCAAAGCACATATTCATATCAGAAACACATTTATGGCAAGCCAATACAACGCTCACCTTTAGCAACTCCATCACTCCCTTCTCCGTTAAAGCAAGTCTCTATTCTCTTCAAAAAGTGTTTTTTTCCCATTTGAAAAGGCTTCAGGGCTAATGTGTTGATATTCAGTTATGATTACTGGTCTCAGAGTATGGAAGATTTTTGTACTGAAGATTATCAGCTGTAGTGGATGAGGTAAGATTCAATCCATGACTGTTTAGACAGTTTTAATTTTTTTGTCTGTACTTGATTCCTTTGTGTGCCAGAACACCAACTCCATGCTTGGGGTGCATGCCACGGCCCAATCCATCATCCACTTTGGCAAGATTGCCCGCAAGCACGGCATGGTCAGTGTCAGTCTGGACACGCTCAGCAGGTAAGGAAACTAAATGTCTGTTACCTTGTTGAAATGATGATAAGAAGAAAGTCAGAGTTGGCAGTGGAAAATAGTTAGACATAAGGCAGTTTTACTCCCATTCTTGAGAAGAAACAATTTGATTGAAATAAAGGGGAAATCAAGAAAAAGTTGTTGAGATTGTGGAGAGTGTGGTTCTTTGTTTACCTTCTCGACACTGTTTCTACAACTTTGCCTTTTTTTAGTTCATAATCAAGTCTTGTGTAATACATAACATGCAATTTTTAAGTTGAGAAGACACTCATGAAGCTGGTCAATACAATTTCTCTGGTGTGTGGAATTTGAAGACATCTATTCTCCAATCACTATTTCCTGCATCTTCTCTCTATCTCTCTCTTCCCCCACACCCCCCAACAGAATCCACAGCATAGCCAGTGTGCCGGTGGTGGACTGTTTCCAGAAGGTCAGGCAGCAAGTCAAATGCTACATGCACATGGGAGGCTCCCTCAACAAGACTGAGTTCACTGAGGTGGGTCGGCTGTGTCTATGTACCTGTTAGTGTGATACTGTGTGTTTGTCTATGTGTTGTACGTGCTACATGCTCATGGGAGACTCCCTCAACAAGACTGAGTTTACTGAGGCGGGTCGGCTGTTTCTATTTATATCATGTAAGTGTTTCTGTGCTTCATGCACATAAGAGGCTTCATCATCATCTGAGCTCTGATTATCTCTCCATTGCTGGTTGTCGTTAGTTTTATTATTCATTGCTTTAAGAATTTACACAGCTCCTTTTCCTTTCGTGAATCTCATTCACTTTTTTTTTTTATTGTTTGATAAATCACATTCAAACAATGTCTCCTTTTTCTTCATATCTCTCCCCCCCCCCCCCCCCAAGTGATTAGATAAATCAAGACTCTTACTAATTATTGATTCATGTGATTTCCTAAAAATTCTTGACAATATTTTCAGTTGTGTTTCAGTTGGAAGAACTTGAAAAGCTCTTGTAGATTTTATAATGAATAGCAAATAGTATAGACACAGTGCCGAGGTGAGTCGGCACTGTGTCTATACTATTTGCTATTCATTTTCATCTATTACCAGTGCCTGCTCCTCTTTTCTTCATTTGTAGATTTTATACGAGAAGAAAATGCTTAGAGAGCCCAATTATAACAGCTGTAGAAATTACGATATTATAATCTTAATAGTTAATGCTGTTGTATCCATCAATCTCCCACAGGGTCTGGATGTGATAGAGGTGACCAACTTCAAGTTTTTCACGAAGGAGATGATGGCTGAGCTGTATGCCATGAAGGGCTACTTCCTGCAGCACCTGAACCGCTCAGAGGAAGCCAACAAGGTTTTCTCTGCTGCCGTCCAGCTTCACGACTGTCTGGTCAACGCCTGGGCATTGTGGGGCGAGTACCTGGAAGCTGTCTTCACCAGGGATAGGTAGGGACATTCAACAGCACTCTTCATTTATTCTCTAGGCTTGATGATGATGGTAGTGGTGGTGGTGATTTATTGTATCCTTGGTCATCACTAACTTATTGATGCAAGCAGTTTACTATAATGTTAAACGTCCTGAGTACTTCTGTACACAAAGGGGGTTTAAAGATCCTGGGTCTCCCAGGACCATTATACTGTCATGGATGTTGGCCATTGTTTTTTTATCAGGAGAAAGATTTTTTTTGTCATTGTAAATCATCTCTTTGTGGTGTCAAAATGTGTTTTGAGAGAGATTTTTTCCAGTGTAAATCATCTCTTCTGTTTGTGGTTGGACTCCTCTATGACCCTGGTGTGTTGTGCCGCCTTAAATCCACCAATAAACAAACAGAATAACATCTTCACTAAAGGAGAATCTCCCCCATGGGCTTGAAGGATTTTTTACTCTTCACTTTAACATTTTTCGAGTGTAGTAATTAGATGTGTCGGAGGGCTGTTTTGATGAATACCTTTTGGGCACTTACTATCTTAAAAGGAAACCCAATCATGGTTGAATTCAAAGGCAAGCTCAATTGCTGATAAGGTTTACTATTTGTTTTACTCTAATTTATTTCATCTGCTTGAGACTCGAGATTTCATGAATTTTAGTTGTTATCTTGATTGATCATGTGTGAAGAGTTTATACTTAACCTGTCTTTTTTTTTTTTTTTTCATCTTATAGGTAACAAATTAGGTCTTAATCAATGTTGTCTAGTTTTGTTTTATTTCCATTGTGATTATTGTGTCATGATTGCATTGAATATACTTTGGAGTGAAAAAATGCTAGGCTGGCTTTTTTTTCTCTTTTTTTTTTCTTTCTTTCTGAAAATGTGATTTTGTATGAAAATTTTTTGTGTCATTATTGAGTGAGTGTAAAACACTTTTGAAATACCTATTTGTTTCCTCTGTGGGGCATTTAAAATTAATATAACTAAGAATTTTTATCATCCCATCTTCAATGCAATCATGTCATCAAGAAATTTATCTTTGAGACTGTACATGCATATCCACCACCATGCGTTTAAAAGAAGAACTACTTTTGCCAGGGACATGGAGATTGGAGAGGGCGCTACCATCTGCTACTTGCACGCTTGCCGCTCCTCTATTGAGGGTCGCACCCGTAAATATCTGGCCAAGGCCATCTGGCTGCTCACGTACGACGATGCCAACCTGACCATTGCCACCACCTTAGACAAGCACCACCAGGGGATTCCTGCTGTCCACTGGCTACTGTGGTAGGTAGTAGAGGCCCGAGCCTGCTGGTTGCTATTTGAACTAATAGTCCTATCATCTTTGTATTTAAAGGGTTGCATTTTGGATGTATTGATCCATGCATGACAAGTCTGTTTCCTCTTTTACACAATCCCATCATCTGAATTTTTCCTTATCCTAACACCATTAACAGGCTGAGTGTATTTTCCGATGTGTTTTATATTTGTTGCCACTGGGGACATGATATTGTGAAGCACTACACAAAAGGTACTATACATCTTGTACTATTTTTTTTTTTTTTTTTTTTTTTTAAATAATTTTTAGGGCACCTCTGTGTTGTACTGGTTCATGTGTGCTAAATTGACCCCTCTTTTGACTTATCCTTTCATGCAACTTTCCCCAAGGGTACCTCTTTGATGTATCGGCCCAAGTCTCTATTCTGTGTTGAGTCTTATCATCTTGGTAACCCCAGGGTGCCTATATTACCCACCTACACTGAAATAGCAATAAAAATCAGAGAAACAAGGCAGTCATAAATATATATGCATATAATCTTTTTTTTAAATTACACACTATTCTATGAATAATATTTTGAATTGACTATGTTATAATTATGAGCTGGTGATTACTCACAAATTCATGAATTGAAGGAATGAGTTTTCTCACACCTCAATTGTTTTTCTTTGTTTAATCCATCCTTGCGGCTGGTGTTGGTGCTGTCAGGATTCCGCAGCTGTTGACGTGCCTGGTGCGCAAGGAGGGCAAGCTGATCATGAACCTGCTGACCACGGTGGGCCGCATGCACCCGCAGGCTGTCTACTTCCCCATTCGCACCCTCTACTTCACCCTCAAGCTGGAGCAACGGGAAAGATGTGAGAGTCATTGATTGCGTTTCTTCATGATGGGTGAAAGCGAAGACTTGTTACAATTACTATACTGCTATTTATCCTTAAAGGACAAAAGCACTAAATTAGATCAAATAGAGCTAAACATAGATCTGGAATTAGCTTGGCCAGACAAGATTATTATTTCTAGGTTTCGATGTCATAAGCTCACTGGGAGACAAGTTAGTGCCAAGTGAAGGATACCTTTCAAGAAGACACAGGTTGAACATTGAAAAGAAAACATTTATCTCATCTGCTCAAAAATTTACTCTTTTAAACTTTTATTTTTTGCTTCCACACATTAACGATTAATTTTCATAGGTCTTAAAAAAATAATAAAAACAAGAAAAAACATCATTTTGGTATAATAAGCTTCCCTTTAAAATCTATTGGTTTTGAGTATTGTTTGTGCACAATCTTTTTAAATTTGATCAATGCCAAAAAACAAAAAAACCAACAACCCCAAAACCCCCAAAAAACAAAACAAAAAAAGGAAGAAAGATAATGGAAAAAGTTGACTTTTCAGGAGGAAAGCAGCCAGTAAGTAGATGTCTCCCATGTTTTGTTGTATATACCAGACAAGAGTGCTGGTGTGGACCCTACTTCCTCAACCACCACCAACGCCACCACCACAGGGAACACCGCGCCCTCCACCACCACCAGTACTACTGCCTCTGCGTCCACTCCCACCTTGGCTGACGGTAGGGCTGACATCTCCGTTGACAAAGGGTTTTTGTTTGTTTATTTGTTTATTGTTGTTGTTGTTGTTGTTTGTTTTGTTTTTTTTTTTGTTTTTTTTTTGTTTTTTTTTGTTGTGTTTTTGTTTTTTTTGGGGGGGGGGGTTGTCTTCTGCCATCTCAGTGGACTCCCAGTTTGAA
>JBCIKM010339657.1:0-11290 GCA_039654465.1 Melibe viridis
TAGATAGATAGATAGATAGATAGATAGATAGATAGATAGATAGATAGATAGATAGATAGATAGATAAATACATAGATACGTAGATAGATACATAGATAGATGGATGAATGGATGGATGGATGTAGATAGGTAGATATATATATATATATAGAGAGAGAGAGTGTGTATAAGACAGTAGGAAAAAAGGAGGGCGTTGGTTGAAACCCAGCCATTCATCATCAATATGTAGAGCACAACTTATTCGATATTCAATCGATCGTAATTACCCAGGCTTTTTCTTATAACCCAAGCCAAATGTTAACACATCCTAGCAAGGTGGAGCCAAGGGGAAAAATGTGACCTTTCGATCCAATTGACAACATCAAACAATTCCGGCCTGAAATCGCGTCGCCCTGCGTGAATGGCGCGAAGGGAAAATCGTTATCACGGACTACGCAAATACTGGAATCTCCTGTGTAACGCGTATTTTCGCTTAAAAGAATACAGCCTCGGATTACCCGCATGACTGTGTTTTGATCAACAAATACACACACACACACACACACACACACTCACTCACTCACACACACACTCACTCACACACACACACACACACTCACACACACACACGCACTCACTCTCACACACAATCACACACGCACTCACTCACACACACACACACACACTCACTTACACACACTCACAGACACACACACGCATACACACACACACACTCTTTCTCTCTGTGTGTCCAATTTGAGTCGTTGAGAACTATTCACGGTAGTCCATTTTTAAGTAATCTAAGTGTCAAAAAGACATGCCGAAAATTTCGGGGAGAGGCAATATTAAGCTCTGCTGTACGTCATTGACACAGCCTTAACCTCCAGACACTATATTGAATCATTGACTGACAGATCGTTTATTCAACCAGTAATAATTGCTACTGTTCCCTTTTCAGGTCACGACTTAAGGACCGCAAATTAGATATCAACGTATGGTAAAGGTTATAATTATAACAAAACACAAAAGAGAAAACTAATGGTAAAAAATCTGAATTTTTGCCGAGCATGATAGATATGATATTTTTAGGGAATGCAATTAAGCAGTGATAAGTTTAGGTGTTGATTAGGTTTTATTTGCATCATTTCTTTTTGTTATCGTTGCAAAAGGACAATAAGAACATCATTGTTCTCGGTGTGGAAAGAGTTCCAACTAGATAAAGGCGATGTTCTGTGATATTATCAATCCACCCTACCATTATGCTTATGGTGGCAGTATGGCATTCCTTCTTGCCCAAACCGTCTATTTATGGTATGGCATTTCATGTGACCTGCCTGGCCAGGCTACAGCAGTTGCACCGTACGACTGTCTAATCTGACAAACTCCTACGCCATCTATCGTTAGTTTTCAGAAGAGCAAAATCTGTAGAATTTTCTAAATTTATTTAAATTATCCCATGTTTAGTTGCCAGTCCAAAAATAAAACCTCCAAATGTTGTAGATGGAATGAACATTTAACACTCTGGTCAAAAAGCTGACAAAAAATCCCAGCATAAGTTGATCTATACACTATTAACCACAGGGACGACGGTTTGAAAAAAAGAACTTGTGGCTTGCAGAATTATGGTAATGTCCTTCAGTGTCCTGTTAGGGAAATTTTTCTTGAAGGTCTGTCCCAAGGGAAGACTGGGAAAATCCAAGCGTCAGCTTCAGTGGAACACCTCCATGAAGCTGGCTAGATGACGTCATCAGAAATTGAATCCACGCCCTTCAGCACAGGACTCTTACCTTCACCGTTACTGAGCCACCAATAATCATGTTATAGTTATACTTATTTGTTTGGATATCTTGGTTGCATGTTTTGTGGCTTTTTAAAGTCACAGCACACAAGTCCCTATAGATAACCTAGATAAGTGTCCATGTGCAGAGATGTTTGCACAAACCTAAAATTTTGACAATTAAGAGTGAAGAGGTTATTAAGAGAATAGTTTGTCATCATCATCTATACTCTCTCTCTTATTTTGTTGTTTTTTCCTCTCAGAAACAAGAAACTGTTCCACCGAGTTCATGGGCTTCTGACATCCAGCGGGGAGTTTTTTCCTGCTGTCGTTGAGAATCCCTACTCTTGACAAATAAAGAATGAAATTTGTCTTCAATTGCTCTTATTTCCCCCAGTTTATTAATGAAATATGGCTGCTTTTTTAGACCTTCCAGTCTTAAAAGAATGCCGTAAATAATGCTTTGCCAGGCTTGTGTCTCATTCTCACCATCAGTCCGGGCCTAACGCCAAATCAATTCCTACCACCGACTGTAATACACTTGGCATTGCTGAGTCACTCAGTTAAGCAGATTATCCATATTGTCAGTTTGGTTATGGCGGGGGCCCATAACACTGGAGGGTCCTTAAGGAACCCAAGAGGAATATGATGAGGGCGCGACTCAAGTTTTAGGGCGTCACGACACCCCAGGGTCATAGACGGTTATAGATGTAGAAATTAGAGCAAACATGCTTTGTTTTGTTGTCCATATCCCTTCATACCGCCTAAGCAGTGTCGGGACCCTGCTCCAATGGCCGGGAAGAACTTATCTCTGGATGACAAGAAATGAAGACAGGCAGAGGATCGGTCCACCGTGCCTAATCTTGTGTGGCATAATGAGAAATAAAAGGGGTATAACTCAATCTTAAGCCAAGGAATAGTTGCTGTTGCCTTGGTGGGATCTGCTTATTGATAAAGACCAATGAGCTAATTTACCACAGGGCAAACAGCAAACATGTTCGAACCATAAATGGCTGACAGATGATTTACACTGAAAAGTAAATATAATCTCTCAAAATACAAACCTTCACCAAAAAGGCATGATTCTCAATGACAAAAATATCATCTACTAAAAAATAAAACAGCAAAAACGACAACAAACAAAAAATACACAGACAAATCCCGAGACAACCAAATGTCACCAGTTTTATGGTCCAGAAAGACCCAGGATTTTTAAATACTTTTGTACAAAAGTATTCAGAATGTCTGACTTGAGACAAGACATTTTTTAACCAAAAGGCATAAAATGTTGAACGTCCACTGAAACACTGATAAGACAACAAAGACAGGCGAAAGCAGAGAAAGGGGAGAAAAAGGAGAAAGCAGAGAAAGGGGAGACGGTAAGACGGTAGCTTTACATAAAAAGATAAAGAGTCGTGTCTAACAGCGGTGAGATGTGTTTATGGTAATTGAGAAGTTAAACACCAATGATAAGATTTGAAAACACTTTCAGTTTTTGTATTTTTTAATAAATCCAATTTAACTTGAATGACAACAGTGACCCTGAAAATTCGACATGTTATCACAGAAGAACATTCAGGGCTAGATCTGGGGCTTCATCATTTACAGGAAGCTGTTCCCAAAAACAGCACTTGATTTTTACCTCCTTTAAGTGGACAGAGAGTTTTTGAAATGCCTTATTTCTCTGACCCTGGAATGCCTCTGAAGTCTTACATTAGTTACACATTAATGAAATGCAAGTAGCATGATGGTCAAGTGGCCAAAGGCAGACTGATGTGTTTGTGTTCAGTTATGTCGGTCTTCCTTTGAAAGGTCAGATACGTCGGTCTGCCTTATGTGGTGGAAGACCTGAGTGTAAGTTACGTCGTTCTGACAAGTAGAGAAATAGCATTTTTAGTGTAGATTCATCGCTCCGCCTTTTTACACAGATTGAAAAGGGTTTTTATAGTGTAGTGCTTACATAAAAGTAGAAATCACAGATTTTACAGATACTTCGCTTTGTCTTTGGGAGGCAGATTGATCACTTTAAAAATACACAGTTTTGTACAATTAAGGACTGTAAGTGAAAGTACATTACCGGGCAACAAAGACAAATAAGCTTCTATTAAGATATTATTATGGTGGATAGTATGGAGACATACAAACACATTACCGGTTGGTAGTCTACACACAGCCACTTAGCTGATAGAACACACAGATATGCCAGAATTTGAAGTTAATTTCGAGATAAGGGAAAAAATTGCAAGAACAATGGCTTGATGAGATGCAACTTCATGACAGTTTCAAAGAGAAATAAAGTGTTGCCCTCCCCCAGCCAAGGAAAATAAGCAATCAACTTAACTGAAGAAGTTTGACAATGTTACATCCCTTCTTGCACTTGCTTACATAATCACCATTAATCCTGTATGCAATTTGTTTTACTTGTGGAAAAAAAATATAGAATGAGAAATTCACACATGATTACCTCGTGAAATGTGTTCTTGATAAAGTTATGGAAAAAAAAAACCCTTGACCCCCCCCCCCCCCCTCCAACAAAAACAACAAACAAATCAAAAACAAAATAACTCTATAGCTACTCATAGTAACAGGATGATAAAAGTAAGACAGCAAATGGTGTAGACACAGTTCCAAGAGGAGTCAAACTCAGAGCCATATAAAAAAAGGAAAAAAAACAGGAAGGTCGGAAGTCGTCCGAGGAGGGATTCAAACCTGGGGTCTGCAGATGGCTCACTGGATAGGCTCGCCTTGGGCTGTGGCCTGGCAATAGGTGCTGTGGCAGACCTGGAGTTCAAATCCCTCCTTGCATGACTTTGAAACTTCCTGTTTTTTTCCTGTCTTTCTATTGGCTTTGGCTTTGACTAATCTCTGCACTGTGCCTATACTTATCATCCTCTAATTTCCAGAGCCAGTTCCTACTCCATTCTTCATGTACTTACAGGACATAATCTGTAGGCAAAAAACTCGATATGACCCTATTAGCTGAACTCTACTCTGTGAAAAGCAGGCAGTGACAATGGAATGGTCATTTGTGGGTGACAGTTAAAAATAGATTTTCAAGAAAGTCATCTTAATGAAAGCAAAGAATCCATATGTAGGCTATATTGCTTAAATAATACATATAGTATTGACATAATTATCTTCATAAAAATAGTATAGGACATGTATGTGAAATATAGGGCCTAATTCGTGGTTTGATTATCCTTCATGGTCGCCTCATCTCCGCAGACAAAGACTTTGGCTGTAAAAACAAGGCCCCATGACAACCTACTCGATAGAGGACTCTAAAATTAAATTAAATACAGTACAGACATTTATATAATATAGTCTAGTCCTTAATCACAGTAATCACCATGTTCTAAGCGATTGACAAAACCATATCCCTGGCAGACAACCAACAAAAGTATACCACATATGACAAGGACAAGGCATGTTAATGTTAATTTTTCACACACAAACATAGGTTGTCAGATCTTCAACTAAGGGGACCTCGGAGCTTTACATCCATTCCCAATAAGATGAGGCAAGAGTGGTCGAGGGGCTTAATCAAGGACACAATGCCAACGACCAAATAAATCCCTACACAGGCATGGTGGTTCCAGTGTTAAGGCGTTGAAATTCGATGCTGAAGAGCATGGGTTCTATTCCTGCCAGTACCATCACGTTGTGTCCTTGGGTACGGTACTTTACCAACCTTACCTGGCAGTGGCAGGTCCCCCTGATTGTAGACAACATTGTCCCTCTGTCCCCAAAAATTGTAACACACCTAACAGTTGACTTGCCTTGTGATCTAAGTTACGTATATATTAGTTGTCTGCCAGGGATGTAATGGTATTGTAAAACGCATAGAGCACCTCAGTGGATATGTGCTATCTATCTGGTTTTTTTCTTTTTGTTTTTAAATTGGAGCCTGGAACAGATCCAACAACGCCAGCTATGCTAGATGTTGCCTGATTCTCACAGCGGGCTGTGTCAACGACTGAGCCATCAATGCTTCTTGCATGACAACATGTGACATGATGTCGGAGGGCACAGACGGCAGTCAGTCTGCAAGTTAAACGTTTCATTTATTGAGTCCAGGGCA
This sequence comes from Melibe viridis, assembly GCA_039654465.1. NCBI lineage: Eukaryota > Metazoa > Mollusca > Gastropoda > Nudibranchia > Dendronotidae > Melibe > Melibe viridis. The sequence goes on from JBCIKM010339657.1 coordinate 5,838, forward strand.
CATAAAACTGCATGATCAGGAAGCAATTTTAGTGTGGCTAACTTGTGAGTAAGTAGCACAATTGCAGGCAACAGTGTGCCTTGTGCTGACCTTACCCAGACCTTACATTATCCATGACTAATTTGCTCAGTGCACTCGCCTTTGACATAGTTGTAGGAGTTGACTAAAACACTTACAAAGTCTGACCACTAGGTGGTTCTACAGTACAAAAAAATAATTTCCTCAATTAAAAAATTATTTCATGCAATTTTTGCACCTAAAAAGCTGACAAAAACATACAATTCCAAGTAGACTGACTATGCCATGAAAATGAAGATTATTTTGCTGGAATGTTGGAGACCACCTTTCTACTCTGGCCGCAGACCCAACCCTTCGCAATAGTAGCAAGCCTCCTGGCAGCACACTAAGCTACTTTGACCTCGTGGGAGTTTTTCTAGGAAGACAAATTCTCCAGGTTGCATGGCATCAATAGTTTTCCAACTATCGTTGCAAATATTAGACACGCAACTTTGGAATTTCAAAGCTCTCTTGATGCTGTTTGGAGCAGGTAGTCTGTCGACCCGTCTGGCCCTCTCAATGCCTGGACCTCCAAGGGAAATGGCCTTGGAAACGGTCAAAAAGCTCCAACTCTGTAGGGTTAACGGCTGGCAGACCATGTGATCAAACAGTTTCAACAGCCCTGTATTCTTCTGAATGCAATTCCTCATGCTGCTTGCCTTAGTGCATAGATAAATGTAATCCCCAGGGTAGAAATAGAGATTTGCCAGCAGATATTTTAAAACAGATTTTTGTCGACGCTGGAGAGCAAGAACTAAAGGACTATGTTTCTTACTTTTATATTCAATTATGCCTGGACAAATGCCTGCATGAACAACAGCAAAAACAATTTTCTTAAAATTGACAGGACTCCACCAGTTCCAGTCAAAAACCTTGTGATTAATCGTCAGAATAAAAGATCTCAAAGACAATTGTATTCTAAATTTATCATCCTTTAAAATTTTAATTGCGTGTTTATGTAGATTTTTTAGTGCCTTGTTGTTGTCCAGAAGTCTGCCACTTTCAAGCAGAACTTCCAGACATTTTCCGTTTCCCTTCATGGCAGTTGTAAAAACTGTCCCGCCTTCCCAGTTGGTCACATCCACATCGACACCAGCATCCAGCAACAGCTTCAGACATTTCCCATCATCAAGATTAGAAGCAATGATGGCCATCACGGATTCCTTGTTCAAGCAATGATCAATATCTGCCTTGTGTTCCAGTATAAGTTTAACAACCTTGTCATGGCCGTAGTTGCATGCATAATATAAAGGCGTACAATTAAATCTGTCTTGTGAATTCACATCTGCTCCAAGTTGCAGCAAAAAGCGAACCGTCTCTAAATATCCACCTACTGCAGCATAGTGGAGAAAAGATTTGCCAGTCCAGTTTAAAATAAACGATGTCTCAAGATTTAAATATTCAAGGAAAAAGCGAAAACAATCAACATTTTCAAGAAGACAACTTTGCAGATGTTCACTCCTTTGAATAGATCTTATGCAACATTCCTTGGAGAGAGTACTCAACAGAATCTTGACGCATTGAAAACTTCCAGAGTGCATTGCATACAAGATAATGCTATTATTTTCGGAGTCAAATATTTCCACTTTGGCTCCTGCCTCTATCAACATGGACACCGACTCAGGATTTCCATAGTAACATGCAAAGGTTAGTGCTCTCCATTTGTTTATAACTTTATAATTGATCTCAGTCCCAAAGCAAAATTGTAGCATCTCCCTCAGACACTCTGGAGTCTTGAGTGAAGCAGCATACATCAGGGCAGTTCTTCCAACAGGCAGAACTGAATCATGGATTCGCTGACTCAAACTACCTTCTTTTAAAATGATTGCATTCAATTCCACATATTGCTCAAGAAGAAATTTCACACACTCAACATTTTCTGCTAGCACTGCACACATCAAAAGGGTGAGTCCGAGACTGTTGGGACTATCAGGATCCACCCCTCGTTCAATCATGTCTGCCAGGCATGAGGGAGGACATCCATGAATCAACAGAAGACTGGCGAGGTCACTGCCCCACTTTTCAGACAGCTTTACTGCCATGCTGTCATCATCAAGCAAATCAGGGATAGAATCGAATTGAGAACTTTTTAACACTTCAAGGAGAGGAGAATAAATATTTTCCTCACTTCTTTGCCTTTTCAATAACTCACTTTCTATCAAGAAATGGAAACAGTCACGGTGACCTTCCCTTGCAGCTTGTAGAACAGCTTCATGGTAGAACCTCGGTAAGACGGAGGCTCCATTTTTGTCTCTTTCCAGGCTAAGAAGATTTTTTACACAGGTGATATGACCGAATTTGCAAGCGTGTACAAGGGGAGAAGTTTTAAATAGCTGGCAATTCAAGTTTTCATAACCTACATCAAAGATGTCTATGCCTTCAGCAATGAGCTTTTCGATTTCATTCCAATCACCAACTTGCAAGAAGCGTAGCAGCTGCCCAAAGCCCTCTTCTTGCTTACTTTTCACACACTTCTTTGAGTGTTTGGAAGACCATACCCTTCGCATAAATTTTAACCTTATATATCTTGTTCCATCATCTGAACAGTCAACAGAGTCGTCAAAGGAAGTGGAACTACTTTCTGTTTCATCGACAGGACTTGTAGCTAATTTAGTAAAGTCATCAGTGTGCCTGACATTGAGTCTATTCCCATCTTGTGTGCTTTCATTGCCATGGTTGACGCCTTGGTCACCCAAGCTGCTGCCATCTTGTGTCACTCTCTCTCCACTGACGCCGTCTTCCTGCCTCAGACCACCAACGTTTTCTCTTTGATGCTGTTGTGCTGACTCCATCACGCTATGACTACTATCACACTGAACTCAACAGCTGAAAGGAAAGGAAAATGTAATAATTGTTATGAATGTCAAGCAGTTATCATTCATTACAGTAATGTTTATAGTCATTCAAATTTATAGAAATACCTTCACAGAAACCCTCATATACAAGGATCTATTCCTTATCTAACTCTAAACTGTGAAGCACTGGAGTAAGGATAGTTATCTTATTTATGTTTTCAGGCAACTAGTTTCACCCCCTCCACAGAATCAGTCAGGCAGAGAAGAGTCGGCAGCTTGTAGCAATTTCCTTCAGGGATCAGAAAAAAGAATCCATCAGAAGTTCACTCCTTCTTCTTCTTCTTCTTCTTCTCTCCTTCTCTTGTGCAAGAATAGGATAGTAATAATCAGATTAATAAAGAACATGGAGAGAGAGAGAGAGCATGGTTGGTGAGAGAGGAATTTTTTGACATTATACAAATGGATGGATCCACGCATGAGAGAGCTGTTGGGGAAGAGGGAGTGATCGAACAATTAACTGATGGGCTGTTTGAAGTGTTTGTGAAGGCTCTGGGCTCCTCTATGACCCTCGTGTGTCGTGGGGCTCTAAAATCTCCAATAAACAAACAAACAAACTAACATGTCTCAACAAATTTATTACATGGACTGTCATTGGCACACTTGTGTACTTAACCATGAGCCGTGTATGTGTATGTGTGTCATGTCGTCATGAGAGAGGGAGAGAAAGAGAGGGGGAGAGAGAGAGAGAGAGAAAGAGAGAGAGAGGGAAAGAGAGAGAGAAAGAGAGTTCATGACAATGTGGTGATGTTAAAAAAAACTTTAGGCATTGTTGTGTTGATTTGTTTACCCCTGCTCCTTGGTGTGTCTTATAGTACAGTCAGTAAAGCACTGGCATTTCAGTTATTTTAGACTAGTGTGGTTAATTGAACTCTGATCTTCACTCCATCAGTATCACGCTGTTCTTTGCTCTCTTTATCATATTGTCGTTTGTAGTAATTATAACATAAGGAGTTGGAAGAGGTTGGGTGGGCAGATAAAAAGCCTTACTGGTGGAAAGCATGACGAATATAAAGCACTAATTTGGGATATCCCGAGCTATCTTTATATCCGTGTTCTACTGTAAATGCTATAGTCACCATTTACATCAGGAAACTTGCATTTAATGTTTAGTCTGATAAAAAACCATCGCCCTGTGGTAAATCAGCTCCTTGGTCTTTCTCAATGAACAGATACAATTGAGGCAACAGCAACTATTGTTTGGCTTCAGATCAAGTAATACCCTATATGTATTGCTCATTACGCCATGCAAGATTAGGCATGGTGGACTGATCATCTGACTGTCACCATTTCTTGTGATCCAGAGTTTATTCCAGCTCCTTGGATATGGAAAGGATGTATAATAAAACAAAACAAAACACAACAAATCAAACCATTGTTTTTTTCCAAATGCAACCTCAACATCAGTGCCAAATCAGTCAAGGAGAAAGTAGTAGTTTGAGTACTTGTAGAGTCATCGGTGTCGCGAGCAAACCACTTAACTCCAGATTTTCTAGAAATGGAGCTGAAGTAATGCAATATAGCTTGACGAAATAAAAACGTATTTCAATGCCATCAGATTTTAAACTTGACTATTAATTGTTGGACTGCAACGCACAGGTACTCTGTATATTTCTCAGCTTTGTTTGATTTATTCATTGTTTTCCTGTGTAAACAACAAAAATAGACTTGAGTGGTTTGCTTGGGACACCCACAAGGACATGCTGTATCATTTGGAATGGAGGCCTCTGCCTCCACAGAGAAGAAGGAAAAGATGCTCAACTTACATTTATAAGATTGATAATGAGGAGTTGCTGTGAGCAAGGAAGCATGCCCTTTAAGACCAAGAAGACTGACAAGAAATATGTACAACAAAAGCTACCAGTTACCATCGACTAGAAATGACTACCATAATATTCCATTTCTTCCCACGCACCATCAGAACATCTCAGGAAACTGTGTCCGCTAGGTCACATGAAGTCTTCAAAGTCTCAGTGATCAAACAACAGAAGTAAAACCCATTTGTTTTTATATGCTTTAAATACCCATTTTCAGCAATTTGCTTTATGCAAACTTAAGTAGTAGTAGTAGTAGTAGTAGTAGTAGTAGTAGTTGTTGTAGATATTACTCAATTGTTTTCGATACAGGGTCAAGGCTAAATAAATGAAATTAATCAACTTCCGGGTTTTATGATTGTGGGAAGTCTTGTCGACTTAACAGGAAAAGACAAAGCCTCTTAAAATGAATTTGAAACAACGTTCACCATCGTCAGCTACTCTTTGTGTTAAAACAAATTATGTCCTAAAACTAATATATACAGCCAGGAGCTTATTTTCAAGAAGCAATTAATAAGATCTATTGAAATGCTAAATTGCCCCAGATCAACTTTGGAAGAAAAAATAGTCGGGTCGCTTCACCCTGATATTTCGTCGTTTGGCTGGACAAAAGCACCAAATTTGGCTGAAAATGAATAGCAAATAGTATAGACACAGTGCCGGGGTGAGTCAAAGCCATAGAGAGAAAGGAAAAAAACAGGAAGACGTCGGAGGAGGGAATCGAACCCAG
>JBCIKM010339876.1:0-11284 GCA_039654465.1 Melibe viridis
TACTTTCCTCTGGGCTCCTCTATGACCCTCGTGTGTCGTGGGGCCCTAAAACCTCCAATAAACAAACAAACAAACATATGCATTGACAAAAACTAATGTCGTAAAATTGTGTTTTTGCTTTCTGCTGCTAAAAATACTGGGGTGTTATTCAATATTTTGGAGTACTCCATATTTTGTGTCACCCTGTGCATGCTAGCAAGAGATACTTACTGACTTCCTCTCAAATGATTTATGTATTCCTAAGGTTAGTGCTCCTTGCCTGTGTACACCTTTGTCAAATGGTTACCCACGTAGGTTTTCTATGCCTGAATTCCTGCTTGTTTTGGAGTCCTGCAATTTACATGCAGCTTCAACGACCTGTGTTTGAATCCCTTTGACGCTTTTCCGGCCTTGTTCTTGTGTAGTTTCAACTGAAAGTCCTTTTGTACATGGATTTAAATCTGAAGTCCTACCTTTTAAGTGGATATTGCAGAATTCTTTTGAGCGAATGTTCATTACATGATTTGATACCGAACATACTTGTGTGATGTGTAGTCCTCGTTTCACCACAGCTTGTTTATAATAATAAGTGTTCCATACATGCTCAAATTTGTTTGTCAAACATTAGTTTTTGCCAAGGGTTTGTGTAATGGTCAGACCAACAGCGCTGGCCCATGCTTTTGCCTTGGAAGAGCAAAAGAAATAGTGGGCCGAAAATTGTTGGGTTTTCTCGCACCCTAAAAAATTAGCCATTCTAATTCATTCGATAAATTGATGAGCCAAATATTTTCAGAAACTTTTTGCAGATGGACAGTCACTATATTCTGTACTTTTTACTTTCCATAGTTCAGGCAAACTCTGGTACTGATATTGGGCTATGGTGAAGTAAAAAGTAGAATCTTTTCTATCTTGCAGCTGCTGAAAATATGTTCGCTTCAGTAAAAAAAAAACCCACAGAATCAATTTATTTGGTGGTTTGACAAAAAATATTAATCCAGAACAGATCTGTCAAATACTTGAGATTTTTTTTTTCTCCTGTCGAACATGCGAATAGCCGGCGGTTGGCAAATGTCCCTGGTAGGCACTTCTACTTTTGTTTCTTTTCTTTCATACTGAAAGTATGTATCATCTTACTTTTCCCCTTTTCTGTGATGTCCTGTTTTTTGTTGTCTTGTTTGAAACTCAGTGGTCATCCCTTATTTCATGCCTTTTGGTTCATAACTCCAGGTTTGATTTTGTTTTGTTTTTTTTTTTCATGTAAATCATCTCTCTGTCAGTTATCTGTGAGAGAGGATATTTTTTTCCCTGTAAATCATCTCTGTGAAAATGTCTGTGGTAGGGTCAAGATTTATCTGCTCTTTTAACTAATCTATCATCTTACTTTCCTCTTGGGCGCCTCTTTGACCCTCGTGTGTCGTGGTGCCCTAAAACCACCAATAAACAAACAAACAAGTTAAACTTACTGAGTACTTTTGTACACAAAGGGGGTTTAGAAATCTTAGGTCTTCCTGTACCATAATGGGTGATAGTCATTGTTTGTTTTTGTAAGGAGAGATATTTTTTGTCATTCTAAATCATCTCTCTGTGGTGTTATGTGTTTTGAGAGATATTATTTCTCCTGTTTGTCGTTTGATCACCTCTTTGAACTATTTCTATCATCATACTTTCCCCTGGGCTCCTCTATGTTCCTCGTGTGTTGTGGCTGTGGGGCCCTTAAAAATTCACCAATAAACAAACGCTCTAATACATGATAAAAAAAAAAATTGTGTCAAACATAATATTTGATCAAATCCTCGAACAAATTTGAGCGTGTATGGGGTACTTTATCCTGATTGATGTGGGGCTTGAGTGAAAAGTGTAAGGTTGGATGAATTTCATTTTATCAGATACGTTATTTTATAATCTGATTGTCAGCATTCAAGAATCCTAACAACAACAGTAGCGGCAGGCACGGCCATGACACCACAGTTGATTGGCCATGACACCGACAGGTTGATTGGAATCTGCCTGGGCTTTACTCGTGTCTTTATTGTAGCATCAAAACATGCAATTATAAAAACTAAAATCCAATAATTTTATTTCGGTTTCCTTCTTTTGTTTTTTTTTGTTTTTGTTTTTTTTCTCGCCGCAGAAGGTTGGTTGGAGTCCTTATGTTTGTTCTATTTCTGTTTCTGTTCATTTTAACTGAAGCTATCCTCTTGATTGTCCCCTTTCTTTGTAGCTTCTTTTCATCTTTCTTGTCTTGTCTGTGATTCAGTGGTCATCCCCCATGTCATGCACTTAGGTATATAATAGTAATAGCATGGCCACAATTTAGACACACTGCTGAGTACATGCAAAATCAAAGGGAGTCTTCCAAGTAAGATTCTGGGTCTTCCTGGCCCATAATGCTGTCTTGAGTGGTGGCCCTTTGTTATTTTTGTTTTGTTTATTTGTTTTTTCTTTGTGAGTCGAGAGTTGGTTCGTTTTTTTGTTTTTTTCAGGGCAAATCATCTCTCTGTGGGTCAATGTATAAGATAAGGTGTTTATTTATCAGACTATATCTCGGTGCTATTTGGGATCTCTCTTTTGACTAATTCTATTATTATCCTTTTAATTCACGTGGCGGGTGCCCCTGGTGGCCACTTCTGTTTTTGTTTTTTTTTTCCTTTTACTCTGAAGCTATCATCTAACTTTTTCCTCTTTTCTTGTGTGTCCTGTTTTTGTGGTGTTTTTTGGGAGCATCCCCGATTTTATGACTTGTGGTGCATAACTCATGGGTCACAAGACAAACGTACTGAGTACTTAAGTACACAAAGGGGTTTAAAGATTCTGGGTCTTCTTGGACCATAATGCTGTTATGGGTAATGGCCATTGGGTTGGTTTTCTTGGGGGAGGGGGTTTGTAAGGAGAGATTGTATTTTTTGTCATGGTAAATCATCTCTCTGTGGCGTTGATAATGATATGTGTTTTGAGAGATGATATTTGTTTTTCAGTGTAAATTACAATCTCTTTTGTTTTTGATCTGTTCCCCTTTTGAACTAATTCTATCATCTTACTTTCCTCAGGGCTCCTCGTGGGCCGTTCAAACCACCAATAAACACACAAACATGGCACCTGAATGACCCCTTTGTGTCATGGCGCCCTAAAACCACCAATAAACACAGAAATATCGATATTTTTTGTCTAGTTAATCAACTTTTTTTTTTTCAAGTGCTGCAATTTTTTGCCTTGGGATTATATACATCAACCTCAATGGTGTGGTTTAAGGGGATTGATGTCAGGTGTTAGTGTTAGGTTTACAATCGAGTGAGGAGTTTCTACCTGTCTTCTCAATTCTCAATTGTTTTTGTTGGGGGTTTTTTCGCCTGTAAATATTGTTTGTTTGGAGTCGTGTCGCTGCAGACTGTTTCATAGAATCCCAACAATATTGGTGTGCAACAATTTAAAACACCTTAAGGTGGAAAGAATCAATTTGCAATGTGATATGGAAGGGGAGCTGTGAAAAGAGCCATAATGTTGGCAAATTTAATTGGAATTTAATAAGATTTAATAATCCGGGTCTTGTAATAATTTGACTTTTTATTTAGAAAGCCCCCCCCATATCAAAATTACGCCCTCTTTGGAAGAAGAAATTGAGCAAAGGAGAGCACAAACTTTCTCACAAGCTGTTCTCCCTGTAAATCGTAAAACGCTGGCTTGTCAGCAAAAAAAACGGTTGCAATTAAATAGTCAAACTTCAGTGGTCCCATTTGTCTAGAAAAGTGGCATTATTATTTATGCCTCTGCGTGCTGAAGAATGAGATCTTGACTTAGTATTGGGAACATGGCTTTCCCCCTTTGCGGACAGTTGGTGGGTGTCCCTGGTGGGTATTTCGACTTTTGTTTTTTTTAGTTATATTTTTATACACTGAAACTATTGTCTTACTTTTTCTCATGTGTGTGTGTGTGAGAGAGAGAGAGAGAGAGTTTTACGTATTTGTGTGTAATGTTAATTTTGTAAGGTCAACAAACAAACAGTAACACAGTGAGTGGCTGTAACTCACCAAGCACCGGCTTCTCCGAGTTTTCTCAACCCATGCAGTTTTCCAATGAATATGTAAACTACTGCTGCTGCTGCAACAACAACTACTACTACTACTACTACTACTACTACTACTACTACTACTACTACTAATACTACTAATACTACTATTACTGCTGCTGCAACTACTACTACTACTACTACTACTACTACTACTACTACTACTACAACAACTTCTACTACTAAAACTACTTCTGCTGCCGTCACTGCTACTGTTACTACTACTACTACTACTACTACTACTACTACTACTGCACTAGCTCCATTTACTTTATTATGATTTTTATTATATTATACCATGGTATTTCCTTTGCAAGTCTATTGATTTCTATTTGAAGAAGAATAAATGAAGTGAAGTGAGCCATCGTAACTGATGTATCCAGTGTTGCTGAATCGTGTAACCTAGTGGCTCTTTCTTTTGACGGATTTTATTTAGTAAGTATTTTTTGTTTTGTTTTGATTTTGTCGCTGTTGTTGTTATTGCTGTTGCTGTTTGGGAAGACTCCCTCATAACGATTTCCTCAGCAGAACTGCCAACATAGAGGAATGAAGGGCTGTCGTCGCTGTTTTCTGCAACAGACTTGTCACACAAGAAAGACATAATATCCACAAGAAACTTTGAACACTTCTTCTTTACAAATTACCAGAGATATAAATACATCGTCAAAGACAAAATCAATACTTCGATGTTTCAACTGAAGGCTTCAGCGTAACTCGGAATTGAACTTTTTACTATCACAAAGGTAGATAATTTTTGCTCTGAACATGAGTAGAATTTTTATTTTTATTTCAAGGTTGCATAATGGAATGCCAAGCGTTAAAGTTAAAACCAGCCCAGACTTTTTTTTTTTCGTGATGAAATATTATGCATGATTGAGATTCCATTTGAACATTCCATGCAGTCTGGTCACGCCCGACCTAACAAGGCCAAAGTTCCAACACCGGCGTGGTGACATGCCACACAGGTTTACGCGAGGGAGAGAAGATTGAAATTCAACTTCAAATGAACAAAAGATGAAATTGATTCGACCAACTCACAATCAGCACTGCAATTCAATGACCATTATTTAATTTTCCCACGTCAACAAATTTCACCAGGAAAGAAGAAATTAATTGGACTACTTTTTTGGTTTAATTGGTTAATGGATTAACACACACATACACGCACGCACGCACACACACACCCACAACATACACATACACGCAAGTACGCACACACACACACACACACCATAATTCTCAGAATAAAATGCCGTACCTATTAATACTTGCGGCCGGTTAATGATCAGAGCAATTTGTGCATTATTACGGCTTGAATAAATAAAATTGACTTGTAAAGTTGAATGAACCCGTGAAGAAGCCTTTTCATTGCACATGCTGGCATGAAAGCTGTCTTTAAATGCATTAACCATCATTATCACGATAATTGTTTTTTTTTCTTCTAAAGTACTTCTCCCTGGGTCCTCTGTGCGATGACGTTTGGCTCTATTACTCTTCAACTACTCTACTAAACTTCAAAATGAATGGTGGTGATTACTGCTGTTGTTGCCGGCTTCAACTCCTAATGGCTTTTATGAGGCTTTCACCTGCCTTGGTGGGTGTTTTTCTTCTTCTTCTTTTAAAGTGTATGCTTGTCAGGGAACAAAAAACAAAAAAAAAGAAGAAGAATTTAATAGTATGACATCTATATAGCGCCTGTGCACGGTCGTCACTATACTCAAAGCGCCTTACAATATCATATTCCCGGAAGACTACGTACATAAGTTAACATATATTATGTTGGTTTTTTTGTTGTTGTTTTTTTCTTGGGGGGGAGGGTTGTTTTTTGTTTGTTTATTTGTTTCTTTTAAATTATTCTTAATTTGGCGCCAAGAGCCTGTTGGCAAGGTGGGGACAGTTTTTGCGCGTTATAAATGTGCATTATTATTATTTTTATTATATATATATATATACATATATATATATATATATAATATATATATATATATATTATAATATTGCAGGCAGCTTTTTAGGCGCGTTCCAATCTTCTGGACAGAGAGACAACGTTGTCTGCAACCAGGAAACCTAAGCGCTTTACATCCATCTCCGATACGGTGAGGTGCGTTTTGGTAAAGTGCCTTACTGGAGGTTTGAAATTGGAAAGAAAAGAAGTTTTAAATAAAATCTGCTTCAGGGTTTGGGCGGAACATTCTTCACTTCGGGCTTTTTGCCTCTATTTTTCTTTTCATTCTGTAGTTGTTGCTGCTGCTGCAGTTTTTTGTTGTTGTTTTTTTTGTTTTTTGGGGTTTTTTTTTGTTTCTCAACTCTCACTCTCTTCAACTCTCTCTCTCTCTCTCTCTCTCTCTCTCTCTCTCTCTCTCTCTCTCTCTCTCCCTCTCTCTCTCTCTCTCTCTCTCTCTCTCCATAAAATCAGCTGCAGTTAAAATATACGTTAAATTAGTTTTACAACTTGTAAAGACTTTTTATGAAGCTGTAGAAAGTTATCTGAATTGCCTAGTTGCTGTGGGAATTAAAGTTTGCAGGTCATAAAGACAATTTACCCATGCGTAGGGCACCCGTTTGGAATCAACAGTTTGGTCCAGATGAAATGATTGCAGAAGAGCCAATCTCTATTTTCTAATTATGTGATATTTGAAGAAAATAAAAAAAACAAAAACGAAACCCCACAAAATTATATCAAGAAGTGAAATATGTTTTTTGGTAAGTAGCCTTAGTCACCCCGCTTCCCTTAGTCAACCCATTTGACGGTATTCCATACCTATCCGATCATTAACACCTTGTCACTTGTTGAGGGATGCACGAGCAGTCTCAAATTAATCGAAAGCTACAGTTGCCTCGAAAATCATGATTTTACAAATTTCATGTCTGTATCGATCAGAGTGGTCGTGTCAATGTCTGGTTTTATGTCCGTTTGATTTGATACAAAATGATTTTAGTTGTAGCACCAATTTTTATATAGAACCATTCATTAGCACGCAGCTCTAGCCTTGCTCACTAACCTTTGACACCCTCCTACACTCCCCTGCAGATGACCCCTATAATGTCTGAGGCAGCGGACATTTTGGTAGAACGTCTTCATGAGAAATGCCGGGACAATCAAGACCTGGATATCTACAATGCTTTCCAAGGGTTGACCCTGGACGTCATTGGCCGGTGCGCATTTGGCCTTCAGACCCATGCGCAGGTCAATGAGAAAGACCACTTTCTAGTGACCATTAGAGCGCTTTTTCACGTCATGACAACCACGATTATCAAGCCGCTTGTCAGTAAGTAGGATTTTCGTCTAACAGGTGTTTTTCATGCACAGATGACCCATCGACAAACTGTGTTGTATCCACAGAATCATGGGTGGCCCGTGAATTTTTCGATGAACCAGAACGTGGAAACGAGTAATCATGTCGATGTCTATGGGTTTTTGATCCACGCAACAGATACCTAGAGGAGCCAGATATTGACCCGCCGGCGAACTGAAGATTCAGCGGCACCAAGATGGATGTGGGCTTTGATAAAATATTGTAGTGGATACCAAACTGAATGATGTTCGACTCTTGATGTTCTTGGCAAGGGTGAAAGCAATTATGAATACATGAACTTAATATATCTCATCACATAGACTTTACAAAATTCAGTTTTACACTTATCTTAAATGTCTTTGATATTGCATATATTTTCAATTATCCTTAACGTTTTAAAGAGCTGTTTCGCTTTTTTGTCATCTGTGGAATTATGGACTAATTACTGAGATACGGGTGCCTCTAATTATTGTCTATGCCTGTAGCACATGATGAATGTTCTATTCCCTGGCCTCTGCAGTGGCTTTGCCGTTCCTGTCCTACTTCATCTTTGCCGTGAAGAACCTGGTGTTTGTGTTCGGGATGAACCCAGTGGTCTGGCTGCGGAACAGTCTCAGGGAGGTCATACGCACCAGGAGAGCTATGGGGGTGAGCAACACATCGCAGTATATATCGAATGTGATAAAACAATGAACCGAAATAAAAATAGAGAACTACAACTCCTTAGCCACTGACTATTCCTAAGTGATGTAATCTGTGTTTAAAGTAAAATTATGTTTGCATGATCCGTACAATTTCAAAGAGCATATTTGAACGACATCAAGGCGCTAGTGAACTATGTCTTCCAAAAACTACCGATCAAAATCGAATTAACTGTTACCTTAGTGAGTGTAGGAAAATTAACATTTTTGCAATGCATCAAGAAACTCTTCAGATTGTGGTGTACAGTTTCATGGATACAGCAACGCGTTTCCACACAGTGTCGTCATTTTTTGACATGTTAAAGCAAGTTTGAATTTTAACGTGAAAATCAGCCAAGACGAAATTCAACTCTTCAAAATGATGTCACGGTAGAAAAACGGTGCGTTCAATCTTCTTCAAATTCAATTTACAAAAACTTGAATAATTGTCTGCGCTGTTGCCAGAAACAAGCAAACAAACAAACTAACAAAGAAACAAATCAAAACAAACAAACAACGACAAAAACCCTAAAGATTTCTATCATTATATGTTTGATGATTGGTTCGATATATGTTTAATATTGGAGTGTCAAATAGCATACTAAATTAAAGCAGTCATGGTTGTCTCGAAAAATCCTTTCCTTAGATAAAGCATTTCAGCACATATTTTAACTTACAGTTTACACGACAACACCAGTGTAGTTGTGTTTCAAGTATGAGCTGATGAGAGTTCTTGGTTACAGATTTTGTCTTTGATGTTCATTGAAGCTTTCCCCGCCCCGAGTTCCAAAAGTTCTGCAGCCGTAGCTTAAAATGATTATCATGAGATTAAATTAAGATTTAAAAATCACATCAATATATTATTGATATATAGAGTAGGGGAAAAAAAAGGCCCAAAACCAAAGCGCTCAGAATTTGTTATAATGAACGTTTTTCAACAAAATTCGACTTCAGCAATGATTAACAACTGAAGTTTTCATGTGCAAAGTTTCAGTCTACTGCATTTATAAACAAGCTACATTTGAACGTGTTATTAAGACAAGCCAAAAATGCCCATATCTATCAAAGACTTCACGGGATGACTCCGAAGAGGGCATTTGGTACAGAATTTAACTGAAGCCATGTTGTTGAGTTTATAACAATTAAAATTTCATGTTGTAATTTTATTTCCTGCAAGAAATTTAAAATCTGTATCTACTGTATTTTTTTCCCATTATGGCGCCTCAAATCAGGATTAAGTGAATCTGCAGGACATACGAAATTCGACAAACCTTAAAACTCCTAAGTCGGAAGAAGGAAAATACCCAACTTCAACACCAGTCTACTTTTGTTACAACACCAAGATCCAAATGTCATGTCTTTTAGTTAATAATAGCCTTTTTTGGTATCATAATATTCAATACAAAGGATCTTAATCGACCGGGTGTGTATTACAATGTTGGTCATGTTAACACGAAGCGATGCCTACGGTACGGGCATTTTCGGGTCGTCTCTCTCTCTCTCTCTTCTCTCTCTCTCTCTCTCTCTCTCTCTCTCTCTCTTCTCTCTCTCTCTCTCTCACTTCTCTCTCTCTCTCTCTCTCTCTCTCTATATATATATATATATATATATATATATATATACAAATGCGGACAAAATTATGAAGAGAAAATTGGTTCCCATGCATTTCTTTCTAATTTTGTTGCATGCACATACACGCACGATGGCACCACTTATTCAATTTTTGGAAGCAGTGACTTCACCGGTGAGTCATGCGGTTTCAAAATGGGGGAAAACATTAAAAAGTGAAATCATCTCCAATATCTTTTAACAATTTGTCCAAAGATGTTTATTTTCTTTTGTTTACAGCGGCTTTACTCTCGTGACACGGTCAACAAAACAGTACAAAATATTGAGCATGGTAAAAGCTTAGAACACAGCAAAGAAGCAGGTCGCCCTAGTGTTGTCAACTCATATTATAGACGTCACGTAGCACAAATGGCTATCCGCACCAACACTGATACAGATTTGGCATTTCAAAGTGAAATGATCAAGAGAGGAAGTCCAGCCACTTCTGTTAGGACGGTCAGCAGAAACTTAAATGACATAGGCTACCGGTCAATTCGGCTTTATCAAGATTCACTTTCGGCAGTAAAAAATTGTGGAAGATAGGGAGAAATAGGTCAATGATTTTAAACACTTTGATTGGAAAAGTGTTATGTTCACCGATAAATGTTCTATTCAAATGTTTAGGATCAAACTGAAAATGTGGGAGGACATGAAGAAGGAAAACCATTCAAAGAAAGCCATGCCAATGAAATTACCATCATTCATGGAGACTCATGGGGAAAGCCCCACAAACAGAGCCTTTTGTGTATCCCATGACGTACTGAAACAGGACGCATTGTCTGATCGGAAAATCTGAACGCAATTTGTGGTCAAACTTAAATTATGAAGTATGATTTTAAAATAAATACTTTTACATTATTATTTTCTTTCAGCCCAACTCTAAAATTATCGATTTGATTCAGCTTATGCTTTTCCCTGAGACGTGGATGAATTGCTCCAACGGGGATGCAACAGACACCTGCTCCCGTTACGACGTCCCTTCTAACGGCAGCAGCAGCAGTGGTAGCAATGATAAGGCAAACCAAGATACAAACGCCACCACCAACACCAAGACGACCACCACCACCAGCAATACCAATAACCCTACCACTGCAGCACGTCGTTGTGGCAACAACACCACAAGAACCTGCCACTACGACGTGGTGTACCAGCCAATGACGGAGCAAGAGATCGTCGCCCAGAGCATGACCTTCCTGCTGGCAGGCTACGAGACCACCAGTGCTGTCTTGGCCTTCTTCTGCCACGAGGTGGCTAAACATCCACACGTACAGGAGCAGATTTTCCAGGAAATTAATGCCAAGATCGGCTCGGTAGGTCAAGTTATATATATATATATTTATAGATAGAATTAGATAGATAGATAAATAGATAGATAGATCGATAGATATGATAGATAGATAGATAGATAGATAGATAGATAGATAGATGAATAGATAGATAGATAGATAGACAGACAGATCGATAGATAGATAGATAGATAGATAGATAGATAGATAGATAGATAGATATACAGATAGACAAACAGATAGATAGATAGGTAGATGTATAGATATATAGATAGATAGATAGATAGATAGATAGATTGATAGATAGACAGATAGATAGATAGATAGATAGATAGATAGATAGATAGATAGATAGATAGATAGATAGATAGA
>JBCIKM010339987.1:0-11283 GCA_039654465.1 Melibe viridis
TACTGTCAATGCGCTGGCCACTCTCGTTCCTCCGCCCACTACATTGGGCGTGCATAAACACCTTTGCACTTGTTACCACCTTCTGGCAGGCGTCAGGTAAATTTTGATTCACCAGACTGGTCTGCTCGAAGGACTTATACAAACTCGACGTTGAAAATCATCAAAAATCAAAACTATGAGACAGTTCTATTCTTTTGTAACCGAATGAATGTAAAGATTAGGAATTTATGAACACATTGATATAAAATTCATCTGGTTATTAGTTTAACAACCATTTAAATCATTCAGCCAAACTTTCATTTTGCTCTCCTGTAAAATTAGGTAAAACGTCGTTAAGGCCTTTGTGCAGGGACCCCTCGATATATGACGGTACAAGTCGCCTGATAGGCGTGTTACGATTGTTTTGGGACAGAGAGACAGCGTTGTCTACAACCAGGGCGACCTCCTAGCTTTAAATCACTCTCCGATAGGATGAGGTAAATTTGGTAAAGTGCCTTACCTGACACAACACGATGGCGCTGGTGAGGATCAAACCCACGCTCTTCAGCATGGAAGTCCACCTCTTTATCAGCTGAGCCACAGTGCCCGTGTAGGAATTAATTTGGAATTTTGCCCAGACAGTGACCTTGCGCCCTACTCTTTTCGATATTAAACTGCCAAGGTTTCTTTAACGTGCGCAACGTGCACACGGGACCTCCTTGTTTTATCGTCCGTCTCCGATAGGACTAGATGCTCGATCCCACCAACTTAGGATCAGGGAGTGGCTTCCGACCAGAAAAATGGCCCGTCGTTTTTGCTTTTCTTGGGACTCGAACCCGCGGCTCTTTGGATTTCAGAGGTTTCTGTACCTCTAAGCCACCAGGGAGTGACAACCGATCAGAATTGACCGGAACATTTTTTCGCCGTTCATGGGACTCGAACCCAGGACCTTTCGCTGCCACATATGCCGGTGATGAGGATAAACATGTGGCACGCCATTTCCTTCTTGGGTATGATGGGGTTGAGGATATTTAAGTTACAGTCCTTCAGTTCTGTTACGCGGGCAAACCACACAGAAGTCGCACAGAGGCGAGCCTGATCCTCACCCTTGGCACTCTACAGCCCCATGGTTGAACACCCGCGCAGATATTACTTGATTTTGATTTTAACACCATCAGTCTACATCCTGCCACTTTCCCCTCCCCCCTCTCCCTTTATCCTTCTAACCTTCCCTCATACTATGCTTTCCATCCGCGTTTCTTTGCGGCTCGTTCATTCGCTGGCGTGTGGTTTTATTTATTCTGTTCATTGCCATCTGTCGTACGCTTTTTCGGCTCCTCGTTTGACACATTTCTGTACCTTATTGAATGCTTGTCAAAAACAGCCACGGGTACTGCCTGCAGCCTAAATTTGCTCCGTTGACCGGAATCCTGGCAAGGAGATCTTCAGGAGAGAATGCACAGCTGTTTCGGCCTGTACACCTTGACAGCTTTTGGAGTGCACCGAGCCCCCCCCCCCCCCAACACCGAAGTAGGGTCTCCTTGCCAGTTCGACTGCTATAGTTTAAGGTCTCCTGTAAACCCTACCCTGATGTTATCTCCTCTCTCTACACCCCCTAATTAGTATAAGCTTGATAAATTGAGCGTTTCCTACCTCCGTATTTGCACGTTTATTCTAAAAAAAAACCCCACTCTTTAACGTAAATAAATAAAACAGGTGGAGCATGCGATGTCTCTGCTTTTCCCAAAAAAGCATAAAATGCGTATTCGAGTAACATGGTTTTTTTTTTAAACCAAAAAAAATGTGTAGCGCACGACGCTTGGTATGAGATAAATGCTTTTCCTCAAAAGCGTGCAATGCGTGATCGCGAGACGTGGTTTTCCTAAAAGCCACATAAAATGTGTAGCACACGACGCCTGTTTTCAAAACTTGCTTTTCCTAAAAAGCGTAAAATGCGTAATCGCGTCTTCAAAGGCTAAATTGATTCATACACGAACGTTCCTACTAATTAACTTGGAGAGAGAAAAAAACCAAAACAAAACAAACAAAATAGTTATGGGGGTATGTGAGGGAAGTTGCCGTCCCACAAGGATGAAAAGGGGGGGGGGGGGCTTGTAAAACTGCCGGCGATGAACAGTCAACCAAAAAACTCCTGGACATCATACCATCAACGCTTGCTTTACGGACCAGGCGCGTTCGCTCAAAAACAAACGACAACAAAAAATCATATTATAAAACTCAATCTGGGGACTTTGGGGGCAGGGGGTACGTTGAAATCAGGGGAGGAGGAACGCCGTGCAAAATAAAACCTTAGTAGCTCTGCTTTTCCTAATAAAAACATAAAATTCGTACTCGCGCTTTGCTCTATTGTGTTTTCCCTTCAGTGGGAAGAAATCACGATTCAACCAAACTGGTATCCTCTCATTGCGACCATATCCAGTGGCTGGCCTTCTCAATCGTCTCCTGTAACACTGTCCTCAGTGTCTGTCTGCTTTCTGGTCAAGCCCTGCTACTCTTGTCCGCTTCCTGACACTGGATCCGGTGAAGCCTTTGCATCCAACTTCGATTGTAACTAGCCTTGCCTTCCACCCTGACTCCTCACACTCTTCCAACAGGGCTTCCTAGCGTTTTTCTTTTCTTTCCTCTGAGCATCCATGCGGCAGTGTTAGTTCTACAAGGTGCACCTCTTTCTCCTCATCGCTCCATATTACAAGGTCTGGTCTCTTTCCGGTTGGGATAGGGAAGAATCTTGCAAAACCTTCCAGGTCTGCCGCAGCCTCCCATATGCCTCCAGTTTCAATCTCATCTGAGCATTTGCTTTTCTCTTTACCTTCTAGGATCTTGACCTTACTTCCTTGCTTGACAAACCTGATCCTGCTCCTATTGTCTCAGGCCATACTTTCTTGCTTTCACTTGTTCCATTGCCGTCCTGATGACAATTTTGAACACCCCATTATGTCTCCACGTGTACCTGTCCAGTGCAAGGTGGCAATTGGAAATGATATGTTTCATTGTCCCAAGCTTCCCACATCTACATTTGTCAGCCTCATGTACCTTCCATCTGACTATGGTTTACTGGTAAGGGCAGCATATCATACGTAGACCTGAGAAGAAAGCTGAGCCTTGACGCATTCCATTCCCATCTCATTCCAACTGATCTTCCTCTCGAATATACGGTCCTCCCAGGTAGTGACTCAACCTTGCTGTGCACATTGAATCAGATGGACTTCTCGTCTTTCTGCCTCGCTCTTCTGTATCTGACCTGTTGCAGCCAAACGTCTGTCTCTTTGCGACATGGTCGTGAACGGTCTGAAGTCCCCATACCCTAGTCCCAATCTGTCTTCTGTCCACGTTTAGCCCACAATATCCCCGTGCTCTAACCTTGAGATGACCTAATCAGTGTGACTCTCTGCTTTCCACTTTCTAGCAGTTCTCACCTCTGCTGGGTAGCCTCTGATTTCCTGGTCCTTTGACTCCCTCAGCATCATTACCGTTCTGACTTTACCAGCTTTGCTTACCTCGACGATGGATGTCAGTGGTAGCTGGAGCGCATCCTTCCTCCTATATAGGGATGACGAGTTGATCGGAAACGGCATTCCAAGCCATTTCCTGATAAAGACATTACACATCCTCTCGATCGTTTCCATTCTTGAAAGGGTCACTTCATACACTGTTAGAGGCCATCCCAATCGCGGATAAAGGGCAAATTGCATACACCATACCTTGTACTTGCCTGGCAACTTCGTCCGGTCGATTGCTATTAGTCCATCTTCTGCTTGCCTCATAGTTTCCAATCCACGGCTCCTGTCAGATAGAGTGCCTTCATACCAGCGTCCTAAACTCTTAACAGGTTCCTCTTTAAGTGTTGGCATCCGTTCTCCTGCAATCGTAAACTTTTGTTGCTTTTGCTTCCCTTTACAGAAAGTCAGACTCCTCGAATTCTTTCCTTTAAATTTTATGTGAGCCCGGTTGATTAATTAATCCAGCCGCGCTAGAACGTCAGGCATTGTGTCGTTATCCCTTGTTAGTACTGTAACATAATCCATGAAGGCCTTCATTGGAGCTCTTACCTTTGCTTCTTTCTCTGTGCAAACTGAGGATCTTTCCATCAATAAAATAAACCAGATGACTGAAATAGTGCAGCCTGCTGTAATTCCAATCTCCAACCGGTGCCATCAGTTGTGAAATCATCAGTCGAGAAACGCATTTGAAACTTACCGTAGTATTCTCTCATGAGTCATTGCACCTCTTGCGGGATGTAGAAAAACTCCATTGCTTTCATCAATAGTTCGTGAGGCACAGAACCGTAAGCGTTTGCCAGATCTAATCATACAACGTTCAGGTTCTTCTTCCTTCTCTTTGCCTCTTGGATCGCATCCCAGATGGTGGACGCATGTTCAATGCATCCTGGAATCCCTGGTACTCCTGCTTTTTGGACGCTTTCATTTACATAATCATTGCTTTGCAGGAAAGCCACTGTCCTTTTTGCCAGTATTCCCATGGAGATCTTATATGCAACGTCGATGACAGGGATAGGTCGGAATTGCCAGATGCTCTCTGCATCCTTTTCTTTTGGTAGGTACACACCTTCAGACTGGCACCAGTCATCCACAAGCTCATTGTCCTCCCACAAGGCCCTCAGCATTTTGAACAGGATGTTCTTGAGCTTGCTAGAGTACTTGAACACCTTGCAAGACACTCAATCACCTCCTGGTGCACTTTTGGCTCTCAC
The DNA here is from genome assembly GCA_039654465.1 of Melibe viridis. Lineage (NCBI taxonomy): Eukaryota > Metazoa > Mollusca > Gastropoda > Nudibranchia > Dendronotidae > Melibe > Melibe viridis. Next base: position 4,712 of record JBCIKM010339987.1, read on the forward strand.
TCTCCTTACACACTCATCTACTTCCTTCTCTCATGGCATGGGGCAGTCTGGCGCTTAAGACCTCTCATTTCCGGCAGAGATTCCTCCCTTCTCGGATCACTGTACGTCTTTCTAACATGGGAATGAAGCTCCTCTTTGGTACATTTTAACTTACCGCTCCTGGCCTCAGAGAATAATTTCTTGGCTGCTTCATACGGGTTTCTCAGAAACTGATCTCGAGTTCTTTTGCCTTCTCTTCTTCTCTTGCATCTTCTCTCTTGCCTCTGCAAGTCTCTGCTTCTCTTCTTTAGGTCTTCATACAATGCCTTGAGGCCTTCCTGCTCCTCTGGTGCTGCTCTCTTCTTCTGTTTCCGCAAGTCATTTTTTTCTGATTTCTCAGTCCTGCTAACACCCTCTGTCTTCTGCTAACTCCCCTCCCCTTCGCTATGGTTTGCTTCTTACCTTCGACACAGCCAAAGTCCTCATACGCTGTTTCATAAATTATTTTTGCAAAAACGCTTAACTTCTCTTTGGTCTCTCTACTGTTGGGGGTCCTAATGGCGGCTCGTAAGTTTACACTCACTTTCTCTTCAAGCTCTTTATACTTTGATTTCTCGTTTACAGCAGGCCACATAATAATGGTTTTTTTTTATTTTCATCTTTCTGTGGAAAAACAACAATTGATCCGAACGTTACTTTCAGTTCCAGGGATGGATGACGATACTGATAAAGGATGAAGTGAAGCAGAACATTCTGCATCTGAATACCAGCCAAGTGAGCAGTCGTCACTATCAAGTTGGAATTCAAATTTACGGACATTTGAAGATTCACCTCGCCAGAGAAATGAGTTTGTGGCCCAAAATATCTGTGAGGACTCTTATTAGTCTGAAGCCGAGTCTGTCGAATACCCTATGCTTGTGGAGGACCAGCTACGTAAGAACTACCTTTTTATTGCCAACTTAACATGTTGCAAGCAGTTTGAAAGTCTATGTGCATTCCATGTAAATAATCGTTTTAACAACCCAAGCTCACAGTAAGTCACAATGTTGGCAGTTCAAGACACCATGCCAAACAATGATATCAAATCAATTCCTTTATATGATTCAAGAGTGTGGTATACTTATTTGCTAGTCAATAAGAACTGTAGTCTAAACATGAGAATGTTCCTTGTTTTATGTTGTAAAACCCATCGTGTATGTAGAAGAGAATTCAACCTTCCCCTTTGTATCAACAGATTCTGAGGATGTTCAGGAGAATAACAGAGAGAGAGAGATGATTTACCAACACGAAGCCAAATTGCAAAAGCATTTCAAAAAGGTATTTAATGATTCATCGATGTTATCGTTGTCATCACTTTCTTTCGTTCTGTTTCTGTTTTCAATTTAACTTCTATTTCGGACATCTGCTATAACGAGTCTTTTCTAATAACGTGTACTTCTTATCATCATTCTTTTTAACAGAATATGAGTTTTATTGACATCTTCTTACACCTTGATTTGTGCTGCTTTACAAGGCTTCGACATAAGACTCTGTATAATAACACTCAGTTTTCATTAAAATTAGTACTTATTATTGATATCAACAGCTAAAGCTGTCTTGCTGTAGTCAAGACCCTAATATGAGCACATGTTTTGCCTTAACTATTTTTTAATTTCTAGTGTGAATTCTTGTGTTTTCAGTGACAGCTGCAGGTGACACAAAGATTGGCAAAAAGAGAAATTATAGAAAGCCAGATTATTGCTTTTACTGTAAAGGCCTGTATGGATCCAAAATTTCCAATCATTACCTTCATGTCCATTACAAGGAGTCTCGAATAGTGAAAATTACAGCCATGCCATGTCATTCCAAAGAAAGAAGAAAACTTTTGACACTGCTACTAAATGATGGTAATCATTTGCACAATACTCTGGTAAGATCAATTTTAAAAGCCTACTTCCATTCCTCTCTATATTTCTCTATCTACCCCCCCCCCTGCATTTCCTCCACCTGACGGATTCCCTGTATACTAACATTCGAATGTATGCTTCAGTCATTGATGTGCTGCTTGTGAAATTGAATCAGTTGCTTTCATTGATCAGTGCATCTTTGAAACTGAATGAAAAATGTTTAATTTCTTTCTGTGGGATACACTAGCGTCCATGGCTCAGTGGTTAAGACAACTTGCTCCTTGCGAGAGTCAAGCAATCATGATCGTGGCCAGTGTTTGCAGTGGTGACGCGTAGTGTCACTTCCCAGGTCCGCTGCTTCATGTATAGCCTCTGGCCATTGACGTTGTGCCCTTGCGTAAGGGCGTTACCACACTCACCTCATCCTATTGGAGATGGATTTAAAGCTTGGAGATCCCCCTAGCTGTAGATCAGACAATCTTGTCTCCGTCCGAAATATTGTAAAGGTCCTAACAGGCTACTTGTCTCATCATGTGTTCCATGTTGGTTGTCTGATAGAGATATGGTATTGTAAAGCGCTTAGAGCATGGTGATGACTGTGGATAAGCGCTATATAAATGCTATATTAAAAGTTTTTTTTAAATTTATCTAAAATTGATTGTGACCATTATTGTTTTATCGTTTACAGGTTTTGCAAGAAGGACGCCCAAGTGACAAGGAAAGTGCAAAGCCGGAAAATTACTTGCCCTGTGAAATTGTAAAGCCTGGATATTTAAAAAAAAAAATTATCTCTCCATTCAAAGTCATGTCCTGCTGGGAAGCCAATTGACAAGAATATTTTAAGAAATAGTGAAATGCTTTTGTCTCCCTTCATTACTCTAACAAACCATGATTTTGAAATTAATGAAATCTTTAGCAAGATGAACAAGACTGTTAAATTTCCGGGATAGAGAGATATTTGTCAGCGTGATAATTTTCTAAAGGAATTCTGTCGAGGGTTGATACATAGAATTGGTCCAGTGGGGGAGCAAAGACGAAAGGACAAAGACAATGTTAGGACAAAAAATAGAGCGGTAGCTAGATTAGTTTCCAAGCTAAATCAAAAATGTAAGCAAGACCTGTCTTTGGATGACTATATCCATCCAAGATTATTTATGGATGTAGTCAAGTGTGTGAATGATATAGGGCTGTCTTTACCCAATTTTCTTTGACTTTAGGTAACTATCTAAAGCAGTTGTGCTTATTAAAAAAAAGTCTCGCTTTCCAGACTGAAGATGAAGTGCGGAGAAAAGAAGCAGAAGATTTTGACATCTTATCCCAGGCACATTGGAATCAATATGTTTCTGCTGTAAGTCTGAGAAGACTAAAACTTCGGTCTCTTAACAAAACTGTTGAACTTCCTTTGACCAGTGATCTTTTGAAACTGACGGATTTCCTTGATCAGAAGATATATGTGTTTCTGAGAACATATGAACTTTCGATTAAAGATTGGATAAATACAGCACAAGCAGTTATGTGTCGTCTTATACTCTTCAATAAAAGAAGAGTATCCGAGGTTTAGGAACTTAAAGTGAAAGATCTTACTGACAGTATGAACTCACCTGATTCTGAAGATATTTTGGCTCAAATGGATTTCACAGAACGAGCTTTTGCAAAACGTATGAAGGTTATTGAAGTAAGAGGAAAACGTAAGAGAGGACTGAGAACAATTTTCATCATCTTATCTGAACAAATCAACAAATCTTGCTTTCATTAACGAGCACTAGACCCTATGTTGGAATTGATCCTTCGAACCATTGCAAGCACTTGGCTACAACGGTACAAATTCTTGACATGACAGGTGGCGAGCTTAAGATGGTGGCAGATCATATGGGACACTCAGTATCGATTCATACGGATGTTTATCGTTTGCAATCATCCTTGTTAGAAAAAAAAAATAAAGTTGCTCGTGCTTTGATAGCACTAGAAAATGGTCAATTGCACAAGTTCTCTGGGAGGACTCTGGAGTCTTGTCAACTTAAAGAATTACCAATTGTGGAGGAAGACGATGATACTGATGACAGAGGCATTCCTGATATAGAATTGGAAAATGACTGTATCAATCCCAGCACAGTACCGGAAAGATGTACAAAAAAGAGGCCAGCAGATGATGATGAAGCAGAAACTATGTGTCAAAACCCCCCAAAAAAACAAAATGAAAAGTAATGTGATTCAACTTCTGTAATAGCACCCACTTGTCAGAACCTGAAAAAAAACACACACAAGAAAAAGATGGGATTCAAATGAGGAAAGCATTCTGTACAGTCACTTTCAAGAAGAAATTAGGAACAAAACTAATCCAAACACTGACAAGATCAGAAAAGTTCAACAAGAATATTCTTGCTTAAAAAACAGATCCCCTGCGGTTATAAAATCCAGAATTAATAACATAATTCTTGGAAGTGTAAAGCATCCTTTTCTGTAACAAACAAGTCAACATTATATTTTTGTTGTCGTTGTTACTGAATGACATGCTGATGGTAAGGGAACAAGTGTCCTTATCCTCAACCGTTGCAGTACCCATTTTCTGCTGAAAACAATTGTGCGATATATAAATTGAATCATACTGCTATCCAGGGAGATACTTAAGAATTTAGAATAATTATGAATAGGTATGCTTTGTTCAAAATGTTTTTCTCTTTTATTGATTGCGTTGGTGAATTGCACTGGTTACTCTGTAGCTTGCAATTTACATTTTATTTCAATTATTTTTATGGAACATGTTTGAATGCACCTATTTATTTTAAAATATAAGATGAGAAAGATTAACTTTATATATCCTTTTCAGAAGATTTATTTGGAAATATTGACATTTTGTTTCGTAAAGACAGCAACTGCAGTAACTTAACAAATAATTAAGACAACAAATGATAAGCAAGAAGCTAAAATAAATGAGATAATTGTTTAAACTTTCTTAAGAGAACTTAAAAAATTGCTGTCTTAGAGGATTTCAATAAAAGTGATTGAATTTGTGTGGATATTTTTTTCCTTGTATTTATATTCTTTTCTTTATTAATAGAATGACCGTGAAGTTGGTTCATAAAACAGTTTTGCTGTTTTTGTTTTATTTTTTATTTTTCCCTATTAAATTAATTTTGAATAACTTTTTAAATCTTTTTCTCTCTCTTGTTTGAATCTCTATTTCACAGATTATGGTACGTTAATTTACTATTCTATTGCTATTACTTTCCCCATCCACACGTGAATCAAACTGAGCAATAGGGGTTACAGTTCTTGTTCAATTAAAAAGAACTTGCAGCTGGTGAGAAGCTACCTTTTGGTGGCAAAGCTTGTACTCCATCAATGAGACAATTATGGTTTAGTCAAAGGAATAAACATTTAGAAATAACTTTGCCAAAGGCTGCTCAAAATGGCCCCCAAACCATCTACTACATAAGACACAGTGCAATAATTAAGGCCAGTTGAAAGGGCAGTTTTTGCTATTTTCAAACATCTTTAAAAGAGGTTGAGTGGGCGGTTGGCAGATGTCCCTGTTTCTTAGCTTTTATACTGAAACTATGGTCTTACTTTTTTCCCCTTTTCTGTGATGTCCGGTTCTTGTTGTCGTGTTTGCGACTCAATGGTCATCCCTTTTTTCATGCCTGTTGGTACATAACTGCAGGGTCACAAGTTAAACATACTGAGTACGTGTAGACACAAAGGAGATTGAGACATCCTGGTTCTTCCTGAACCATTTTGATGTTGTGTGTGATGGCCATTGTTTAATCTTGTTTGGAGAGATGTTATTTTTTGTCATTGTAGATCATCTCTCAGGGGTGTCGATATGTGTTTTAAGAGATAATGTTTATTTTTTAATGTAATTCATCTCTCTGCTGTTTGTGGTTTTTCTGTTCCCTCTTTGAACTAATTCTATCATCTTACTTTGCCCTGGGCTCCTCTATAACCTCGTGTCTCGTCCTAAAAACCCCAATACATAAATAAACAAAACAGGTTGTAAGATTTTTTGAAACTATTCTAGTTTATTGTTCATTTTGGATCTGAAGGATGATATTCAATGGAAATTGTATAAAGTGTCAGATTTTGTGAAAAAAGTAATGAATATTCTGCTAGTAGAACACTAAACGATTGCCGAAGAGGACTTTTGTGTCATTACAGAGAGATACATGTAATTTTGGATGTGAATCCACCATCTTGATCCTCTTAAAAATTGAAAAAAGATAACTTCTCAAACGTATCTCTTTGGCAATACATTAAAATATTTCAATAATAGTTTTATGTGTACAAATTTTCAAATTGTTCTGTTCAAAAGCTAATGAGAAAAATTTGACAGAGAAACGTACACCAACATCAAGACAAAAGCGAGTTTTGCGAAGAACATTTGGATTGGTACAAATTTCAAAGTATTCCAACCATTCCATAGCCACATTCTTGGTTTTCAGCTTTGTATTGGTTATAATATTAATAAGTCAGTTGCTGATATAAAAAAAAGTATATGTCCTATTTTCTTATATTCTCTTAAGCAAAATTTTTAAAAGGAAAATTTACCTAAAAAATCCCCCTTAAGTGAAATACTCTGGAAAATAATGTTCCAATCTATGACACAACCGTGAGACATATATAAAGTGTCCCAGAACAACGTATATATTCCAGATTCTTATTTCCATAATGCGGCATATATAATGCCCCATAAAATTGTATATTTATATA
>JBCIKM010340092.1:0-7500 GCA_039654465.1 Melibe viridis
CTCGAACCCGCGGCTCTTTGGATTTCAGAGGTTTCTGTACCTCTAAGCCACTAGGGAGTGACAACCGATCAGAATTAACCGGAAAAATTTTTCGCCGTTCATGGGATTCGAACCCGGACCTTTCACTTGAGAGGCGAGCACCGTATGTAACATACCGTGGTAGGAGTATGGAAGTTGCCGTAAAGACTAAGGTAGAAATATACAACTTTGGATTCATAATTTCCCAAGGAATCAATGTAATTTCAGACAAAAAATATTCGTCCTTCTTTCCTATAATGTAAAAAAAAGCAGCAACATAACAACAACAACAACAACAACAACAACAACAACAACAACAGAAGAAACTTTCCTATGATTTATATAAAGTAGGCTTACATTGAGTTTAAGGTATTATTACAAGTCAACCAAGAAAAATTGTTTTGTTATCCGTATCCCTTCATACCACCTCAGCAGTGTTGGAACCCAGCTCCGAGGAGCTGGCAAGACCTCTGGATCACAGGAAATGAAGATAGGCAGAGAATCGGTCCACCGTACCTAATCTTGCATGGCATAATGAGAAATACAAGGGGTATTACTCGATCTTAAGCCAAACAATAGTTGGTGTTGCCTTGGTGGGATCTGCTCATTGATAAAGACCAATGAGCCAGTGTACAACAGGCAATCAAATCAATGGATGAAATACGATATTCATTTTCCGTTCCGGGTGTCAATGTCATAAAAGCAGAGGCATCTGCATCCTCAAACAACCAAGTATCTATTTTCATGATCATTTTACATCCACAAACATCAGTGTATAGAATAATGTGTTCCAGACTCCGTGAGCGCCTTTGGATACTGCTGCAGGCGTTGACGAGCATTTTAGTTCCAGAGCTCATCATAGATGGAGAAAAAGGAATGAAAGAGAAAATGGAATTATGTGTCAATCGTTATTCCTTCCCAGATTTATTTCCATCTTCCCAGTCTAAATTGTCATTAATTAAATAATTAGTACAAGAGAAGGATGACAAATGAAAGAACGAGGACTGCGAAGCAGTTCAGTCGTTTCTAAAAAAGGGGAAATAACGTTGAGTTTTGTTGTCATCAAGGAGAACTTTACAATTATATCCCCTATTTGGGTTAAAATATCTAGGGGAGATCACTCTCCTATTTTTACACTGGTTGACTTTCACTTTCGTTCTGCCTTTGCTCTTTCACTGGTAGTTCAATCATGTTACGTGATTAGTATTGTTTGGGAGCATTTTTATTCATCAAACCGCATCCTGACCTTCAGCAATCACTGGTGAATAGCTTGATTGTCTCGGTACCTTGTGTAGCCATATTATATAGTATAGATGAAGAAGACTTTTATATTGGCCCAGGGTTGCTGTTTTGAAGAGATCTGACTGTCTGACTAAATGTATGATGAATTCTGTGAAAAATGCCCGTCAACGGATACTGCAGTATCCCAAGGCTCTCTCTGAGTGTAGTACCCAGGTAGGTCTATCTATCTATATCTAGACCAGGCACATGCCCTGCGATAAAGGAGGGGGGAGGATAGCTGATCTGTGCCGTATACATGATGCTGTTATGCTTTCTTGTGGAAAAAAAATAAGAACAACCCAAAAATTACCTTACTAAAACTGAAAAAAATAAAAGATTGATTATAAAATCCAAACACATAAGGTCATGCGCATGTCAAAGAGAAAAGATAACTCACAAGTCGTTTAGAGTCTGACACAGCAGACAAAGTCAATAGACTTGAACTATGCATCGTCGTTGTTCAACAATGGATGTCGAGGAATAAGCTTAAACTCAGTGCAGACAAAATGGAAGCCCTCTTTATCTGACATGCAAGTAAAATAGTCGGCAACTGCAATACTCTTTACATTGACATCGCACTCATTCATTGCATTCACCATGAAAGTTAACAGCCCGGGAGTAATGCTTGATGGTGAGCTTACATTGGAGCCCTACATGAATGAGATGGGAAAGAAAGTGATATTCACCCATAAAAACATAGCTACAATCTGACCCTTTCTGAAACAAGATGCCTGCACTAAACTCATCCTCTCACTGATTTTCTCAAAAATTGATTGCTGTAATCCCCGGGTTCTTCAACCTTTCTTACTTCAAACTGAGTCCACTCCAAAAGCTCCAGAACACTGCAGCTCGTATTGTCCTCAAGAAAAGTAAAAGAGAGGAAGCGATTCCTCTCCTCGAGCAACTGCATTGGCTTTCCGTGGGGCAGAGAGTTCAGTTCAAGGTCGCACTCTGGTTTACAAAAGCTTGCATCCTTCAGCCCCAACTCCTGTAAACGAGCTGATTGTGCTAATCCATGCAAATCGCTGAGACCAGCATGCAGCTCTCTGTTACACCACTGCCGCTCCCTCTGTTACTCCAAACCCCGCAATGCTACATCAAAGGGAGTGCAGTTTCCAGTACTTTGGTCCCAGAGTGTGGAATAACCTTCCCAGTTCCATTCGTCTGTCCCAATCCCTGGATATTTTAAAAAATCACCTGAAAATATATTTGTTCAACAAAGCCTTTGTGCAGTATGAAGGACAGTGTGTGTGGACATGTAGATTTCTTCTGCAATGCACCCAGAGTCCTTCTCGGAGGAAAGAAGTGTGTGAAATAATTGTTCATTGGATTGGAAAATAAGGGATGTGTGAGCGTATATGGACCTATCCGGTCTTCATAAAAATAAATAGTGAGCGGCTAATAAGACTATGCTCTGGTGCGTACAGTGATATTATAAGCAAGGTTTTCTGTTTTTCATCGGTTTCCTATGGTCCCGCTGAAATACTATTCACAAACATTTGTGAATAGCACTTTCCTTTATCAATAAGTCTAGATGGGGCATGGAAGTCAAAACTGACAGTCATAACATTCAGTTGTTGTCTCTTCCCCCTCCACCTCCCCCTCTTTTGTGATGTTTGCAAAGGAACACAAGTGTTATTGTTTCAAAGTCTGCATTGTTTAGAATCTTCTTTTGTCGATGAATGCTCTCGTACAGCAATTGCAAACCCAGTTATTTTCTTCAGAAGTTGAGTTATGCTTTGCAGTTTGAAAAGCCCACTGCAAGTACCTGATCTGTACCAAGAGTCTCTTTAGTCTTAAAGTTAGTTCTGGAAAAAAAACGGAATTATTAAATACATATCAATCTTTCATTTCTTTGCAGCTTTATTCCCATTCGTGTATTTTGTTAGTTAGAAACGAACATATGAGGAGAATTTTTAATGCCCCAATTTTTTAACATTACCCACCTTACAATCAATTAGATAGTCAAAAAAAAGGTGGTAGCTTGATTACTTGTGATGTGTTTGTCACAAACATTTATATTTTACACTTTTTAGCAGAAGGTGATAAATACATGAGTGAAATATTTTTTTCCCTAATTCTTACAGGCTCTCGCTTATGGCAAGTGTGTATCTGTAAAAGAAAACGTAGGGAAATTTGACTGCCAGAAGGAGTTTGAAGCTCTTAAACAGTGTGTCCAGAGAGTTGTGAGTATAGCCAATTGAGAATGTTCTATTCTTTTTTCTTTATTCACATCTTGTAGTAGAGTTCAAACCTTTCTTATTTTAGTTTTTCTCTGCTTTGCAGAATAGATTTCTGTAATTACAAGATCATTTTCTTTCTGTAATACTATTTATTTTCAAACTAATATTTCTAGTTGTGCACCTGCTACCAGAATTAATTGGTGGTATAAATAGTTTCAGTGTATAAATTATTAATATAAAGGCATGTGTTACCTCTTTAGCCTGATGGCTTTCTTTTATATAAGAATGCATAAGAAAGTATTTGTTTAGGGTTTTTTTTCAATTCTTGCTCATTTTTTTATCATGAAATGAACACACTGAAAATACCAACTTTTTAGAAAATATGCTTTTGTGTAATAATTCATTCTTTAATGTTTATTCTCATGGTCAGGTTTCAAAGAAATGACGACACCATTATCTAACACAGGTTGGAATTTGTAAGTATATTATTAAACTTGATTTTGATTGTTAGACAATCTTTCAGTATCTCTATTAGATATTAAAATCAAATTATGTTAAAGTGGTTTATCTATATTCAGTCATTTATTATATCCTTACTAAGTACAGCAGTTACAAATGAAAATTTGCTTGCTCCTTGTTGTCAGAAATGTGTGTGTACTTATCCTATTTTTAATTTGCGACATTTTTCTTCTTATGCTGTTTATCTACATTTGTTCCTCTTCATACAAGGCTTGATTATGTTTACAGTTCTTAACTCTTTCCGAACCTATACCAATACACTAGCGCTTTTCTTCCATCCTTTCCACAGGTATACTGATACACCCGTGCTATTGAATAATTACTGTTTGTGTTATAATCGTCAGTTTTACTTTTTATTTGTTAATAGTTTGACAACAAGAAAGAATGAATAAATGAAGCTCGAATGTCCATCCTGAATGTTTAAAAACGAAGATTTTCTGAATTCGGCAAATTATGAATTATGTCTATAGTGAAAAAATAATGTCTGGAAAGAGAAGTATTGCTCCATGCCAGAAGCGTCTACGAAGACTTGTGTCTTAAACGAACACATCAATGGATTCTTCTCCAGTTAGGACTTTCATTGTAAAATATGGATCCATATTAGATAGAGCAAAACAGACTGATCTCAAAACTGACATGACTTTTGCTTCAGTGCACCCAGGCTTTTATGTGTCTCTGGATTAGCTTTGGCCCAAAACACAGAGTGTAAAGACCTGAAGATTTTTATGGCTTACTATTACTATTAAGTCCCATAATGAAGATTTTATGACTCCTTGGTTTAAGAAGATTTCTTTTCATTCTTATGGTTGATAACCACTCCCCAATGGTACATTATGGTTGAAGCATTTGATAATAGAGATGAAATGTAATGTCAGGGGTCCTATGTTCACTTGTGCTTGCTGGAATTGAAAAAAACGTTAATGCTGGAAGATTTGTTTTATATATTCTGAAAATTCATACAGCACTTCCATGTTCCTCACTAAGTTCATCTAATAAAATGATGGCATCTTGATTATAAGATGTACCGACAACAATCCCTAATCAAAAAGACAATGCCAAATCTACAGCACCCACTCAATCCTGTCCAGATGTAAAACAATGAGTAGAAATGTTGTAATGAAAAATATTTTAGCACAAGATTTCATAAGTATTTTGTCTTAATTAAAATTTGTAGGCTTTGTTAACTCTAGATGATTAATGGCAACCAAGCTTCTTTTCTAAACAAATTTTTCAACAAGTATATATGGGGTGCATGAATAAAAAAGGCCCAAAACTAGAGCGCTCAAAAACTGTTTGACAAATAACAAAGTTAAACCTAACACGGCATAATCAGTGATCAACATCTTAATTTTACATATGCTCTGCAGTTACAGACAAGTAAAATATGACCGTTTTATCAAAACAACCCGAAAATGCCCATATCATAGACTTCAGAATCGCATCATGTTTACATGACAAACATTGTGGTTGATTCAGATCAGTTGTATTGAACATTATGGCACCAAAATGAACTCGTCAAAAACTGAAAGACAAGCACACTCAGATTTAAATTGAAGAAAGAGTAGACTTGTGTGTGAAAGATGGGTGGTTGTTTCTCATGAGAATGTTTCCTTTTTATCCAACTTAGAGTATTACCTTCTGTGTCTAATTTGATAATTCTGTGCCAATTTGCTTATTCCTGCTTTGAGGTGTCATAACAAAAAAATTACATAAGGTACAGATGTGAAATTTTAAAACAATAAAGAAAATTACAAAAACAATTTGATCATGAATTTTCATAGTTAATAAACCAGCAACACGGCTACAGTGGAAAGCTTTGCACATAATGCCATCTTCAGATGCGGTACGTTAAGTCTATGATAGGGGGCATTTTCGGTAGTCTTGATAAAACAGTCTCATCTAACTTGTCTTTAAGCACAGAACATTGAAACTTTTTACCTGTAAAATTAAAATGTTAGTCATTACTTATGGCGAATTTTGTTGAATAGTGTTGATTATAAATCAGTTGTTGAGTGCTCAGGTTTGGGCTTTTTGTTTAATCCACCCTATGTTTAAGTGGTTAAATCCCTGAATTGCCAGCAAGAGCCATTACTCCCTTCTAGTGTATATTCAAAACATAAACCATCACACTACATAGAAAAATTAATTATAAATAAATCCTCTTTCTGTTTTTCAGTACTTCAATCTGAGGTCCTTCCCAAGTCACATTTCATTTTATCATGGATGAAGAAAGAGGATTTGTCATTCTGCAGTAATGCTTAAACTCAAGAAACAGGTCTGATGAAAGGAGCTCCACTGTAGGGTTAAATGGTCCTCACACTGCTCAAGAACTTACTTTGAAATACTACGTGATTATTTGAATGTGTATAATTTTTCTCTCCTTTTACTGTCAGTGTCAGACAAAGCCCAGCATTTCTTTTCGTTATCTTTTTCTATCATTCCCCTACAAACTCAGCTGTAGAATGTAGGAATTAATCTGTAGTTTTGCTCAGACAACAACCTTGTGACCTTCTCTTTGTCAGTTCCAACTTCTAAAGGTTATTTTATATTTGCAGCATTCACATGGGGCCTCAAAGTTTATTTCCCATCTCTGGTAGGACCAGCTGCTTGATCCTACCTACTTTCAATAAGGAAAACGACCCAACATATTTTGCTGTCTTTAATGGGACACATTGAGAGGTGAACACTTCACTTCTATGCACAAGATAGTGATAACTGAGCAGAACTTTTTACCTGAAAAAAGCTTTTGTCATTCATGGGACTCCAACCTACAACCTTTGTTCGAGAGGTGAGCACCTTGCTTCTGTGCCTCAGAGCTAAGAATTTTGTACATTGGTATCACAGGTCTTTAAACAATGTCGTCATTCATTACTGACATGCAGAGACACATAATGTAAAAATTCTTGGCATTTTATAGTTCTTAATTTACAAGTTTCCAAATATCTTTGATTCTAGTACTCCAACCAAAATCTTACAATCAAATTTAGCAGCCCTTAGAGAATACTGAATATTGCAGTATCAGCATTATTGTATCTTTGAAGTTCTGACAACAAAAAGCAAATATGTGTTTCATTATCAACATTTATTATGAATCCATATTTCCATTACGTAATTTATCCACAGCTTTAGGAATTATTATTAGAACCACTAATTCATTGTAAATAAATCAAACTTGCTTCAAACAAGTGTAAAGGTTATGCAATCTTCATAAAAATATCAGGCCTCTGAAGATTTACGGGGAGGGGGGGGGGGGAGGGAGATTGAATTTATGTGGTTGTATTAATTAGATTGGTTCAATATAAACCCTCAATATACTGAAAGATTTTCCTGGATCACTTAAAAAAAACATTGTAGAAGAAAACTGTTGTTATTTTTTGTTCATTTTGTGACTTTATTTGTGTTTCTGTAGATGAAATTCATTACATTTCCTTTTTCTCGAGTCCCCCTGATAATTTACATTATCGCTGTGCAATATTTCTATGCAGCTGCTGGCAAAGCT
>JBCIKM010340313.1:0-11281 GCA_039654465.1 Melibe viridis
TTTTTTTTGTGTCGCTCTTTCCTCTCTCTCTCTCTCTCTCTCTCTCTCTCTCTCTCTCTCTCTCTCTCTCTCTCTCTCTGTCCGTCTTTTCCTCGCTGTCCAGGAAAACTGTAGTATGTAAAATTTGCTACTTTTAAGGAGGAGTAAGAACAGTTTATTTTGACTGAAAGAATGACAAAATTAATATTTTAAATGTCAAATAGAGGAAAACTAAAACAGATATTCCTATAGAACAAAGCAAGTTAGATCCACATAGCGAAATAATTGCGGTATAGTGAATACAATTTTTTTTCGAAAACAAAACAAAACAAAACAAAACAAACTAACATACTACAGTTGTCGTGGACAGCGACGATTTGTTCTTGCAGCGTGATTCAGGGCGCAGAAATTCGTCCAACAGTCAGGTGGGATATAAGAGTACGATTGCACTAATTCGCAACTGTTTTCGTGCCTTTGAATCGTAAAAAACAAAACAAAACTTAACTTCACAACTGTTCTCGTGCGTTTGAGTAGTAACTCCCCCCCCAAAAAAAAAACAAACAACAACAACAAAACAAAAAACCAAACAAAACAAACAAACAAATAACAACAACAAAAACAAACAAACAAATAAAAAAACAACAAAATAACTTTTCACTCCTAAAAGATCGTTGAGGCCGAAGTAAATAGCTTTAACATTCACGTACCTACCTTTCCACTGAGAGTAAAGTGTAAATGTAGCATGATTTTGAAGTTTCTGGTCGCAAAGGAAACGGGGGCCGCCTCATGGCTGTGAGAGGAAACTGTGTCTCAAATACTAGGCTTAGTTCCTCGAACAGTTCAATCCATTTTGCTGTCCATCAATTTTTAATTTATGGCTGGATAGGCAGATTTACACGACTTGCAACTTAGCCTTGCAAAATGCAACAGGTAAGAGATCGATTCCCCATGTTCAGAGCTGATGAGAGAAAACGTAAGAGAAAAACACGAGACAGATAGATAATATCTAAAGGATTTCGGATACATTTGGGAGGAGCTAACGGTAGTAAAATGTCGATTTCAAAAAGAAAAGAAATGCATGGGAAGAATTGGACAAGAAATAAAGTGACCACACAAGTGCAGACTGCGTTTAATCGGTATGATAGGAAAAGGTTGAATATGACCAAAAATGCGAATTATTTCTAGGCAACCCACGACGCACATAAACAGCAAGTTCCCGTAGACGTCTACTTTCAACTTAGATTTGTTTTCACTAACAACGATAAGAGGAAAGATTAACACACTGCCTGTTCATCTTCGCACATCTCAATTTTGTTTACCGTAGATATTGATTATCTCGCTGTTTTTGCCGGTGAATGTCTTTTCTGTGAACATTTGCTTCGTTTGTATCGATAATAGTGAAAACTACCTATTCACAATGGCTTCAGAATGGAAAATTCTTTGTCAAGATATGAGTGTGCCTCCACAAGCAGAGAAAGATTGGTGGGAAATTCTGTCAAGACGTTATAACGAGGAATGGCGCTCATATCACACTATGTCCCACATTAACCATTTACTTGAGCTATTTAGTCAGTGGAGAGTTAGGATTGCAGACCTTGATGCTGTGAGATTGGCAATTTTTTTTCATGAGTATGTAACTATGTATCTCTCTCTCTCTCTCTCTCTCTCTCTCTCTCTCTCTCTCTCTCTCTCTCTCTCTTTCTCTCTCTCTCTCTCTCTCTCTCTCTTGCACTGTTATATTCTTTATTTCTTACAGATTTAGTACTCAAAGGGGGTCTAAAGACCCTGGGTCTTCCTGGACCAAATTAATAATATAGGTGATGGCCATTGCTTATTTTTATAATGAGAGTTGATATTTTTTATAATTGTAAATCATCTCTCTGTGATGTTGGTTTTGAGAAATGATTTTTATTTTTCAATGTAAATCATCTCTCTGCTGTTTGTAGTTTGATTCTTTTTTAACTACTTCTATTATCCTGCTTTCCTCTGGGCTCCTCTATGACCCTTGTGTGTCATGGAGCCCTAAAACCTTGAATAAACAAATAATTTACATTGCCTTAAAATTACAATAGAAATTGAAGAAAACTTTTATCATCATGGCTGCAATTATTATAATAATAATAACCATTTACATGACATTGGTATTTTTGGCTTTTTTTCTCACACAGCGGTGCGCTCTGATTTCATCGAAGTGACTCGAGTGGACAGTGGAGAGGGAGGAGAGAGGGAAGTGGAGGGACATCATGATGACTTTCTAGGGCGGGAGAGGCAGTTCAGCAACCCCAGTCCTGAGCTGTCACCCAGCATCCACCCACACTCAGACTTCTCCCACCATGAACCCAGTGAAGCCAGCCAGTCTCAGCTCCTCATCAACATCTCCACCCTGTCTGCCCCAGAAGTTTCCCTCATGCCTTCCCCTGAAGTTTCTAAGGTGGGCACAGTGTTATTCAGGATACACTTGAAAAGTCAATCTCATACAAACTTTTATGGTAATGAACATGAGGGCACAAAAGTACATTTATGATAAAAGAAAAAGAACCCGAAAAAATTCTATTGGAGTCTCAATATTTATTTGACACTTGCTCTTTTTCTTTTTCGACCATATTAAATGGGAAAAGCAGGAGGAATGTGTGACAAAGTATTGGACATTGTATGGTTACAAAATATGTGTTTTAGTTCTTTTAATCAGTTAGACTTTAATTCAGTTACTTGGTGTAGCTACTTCGCAAAGTGAAGAATATACCTACTAAGAGTTGTTTCCTCATAGTGGATTGATAGCTGACTTTGGACGAAAATTATCAGAATAATTCGTCGCCATCCAGGAAAACTGTACATAGCCTCTCCCCAGCACTCTTTCAGTTGAAGAGCGTGACCTCTTGACCTGGTCCCTAGGGAGAGGTCCGCAATTTGACCCCCTACCCCTAGCTCGCTTGCACTCTCTCTCTCTCTCTCTCTATCTCTCTCTCTCTCTCTCTCACTCTCTCTCTCTCTCTCTCTCCCTCTCTCTCTCTCTCTCCTCCCCCCTCCCTTTTTCCCTCACTCTTGTTTCTTAGTCATCTCATCCTCTCTATCACTCTCTATCACTCTCTATCTTGTCTTTCTTTCTATCAGTCCCCTGACATCCCTCCCTTTCCCTAGTTCCCTATTCCATTCTATCTCCCATGTTCTGTCTCTCAACAAGAAACTTGTAGCTCATACCTCTCAACTATTACGATTTTAGCATAATCATTAATCATTACGATTTTGCTGCACTGATTATGCCATTACGCTTTTGGAAATCTGGTTAGGCTTTTCCACTTTTTACAATCTTTATAAAAAGAATTATAAAAAAACAATTTTTTTTTTAAAGTTTGACTTGGGGCTTTTTGGTGCAATACAAAAGGTGGCATATTGTTTGGGGTAACGTTTCATTTCAGTGCTGTTTGGTGCAATAAAAATACTAAAATACTCCTGGAGTTTGGAAATCTATTTTCACATATTTCTAAAAACAATGTCAATTTAACTCTTGACAACATCCTTTTCAATCTCACCATAAATTATGATGATATCTTGGTTACTTTAGAGATAATATGCCTCAAATATGTTAAATTCACATGAATTATTTAGGGGAAAAATACACTTATTGGCCATTTTCTCAACTTCACGTAAAAGATAAGACTGGGGTCTAATGTAACCCCCGACCCTCCCCTTTGCACAGAGGGGGAAATTCGTCACTATGCTTTTTTGATAGAAGAGATCTTAAAGTTTTATATTCCACCTGTTATGCTTTTACTAAGTGTCATATTTGCAGAATTATTGCCCCTTCTAGGTCATATACTGGAAAAAAATCAAGATCTTAACAAAATAGGATAAACTTATACATATAGACATACTGTCCAAGCTGAAATCACTTATATGAGTATAATCACCAACTTAATAGATAAACACACATGTATTATAAATGGAGAAAATGTATTTGATGGCCATTATTTAAACTCATCATAAATGACATATAATGTAATAATATGATAGGGTGTGGGTTTTACTAAAACTCACATCCCACCTCTGTCCCCTTTAAGGAAAATTTGTATCTATGCTCATTGGATAGAAGAGATCCCAAAGTATTAACTTCCACCAGTTATGGTTTCACAGAGTGTTTTCTTTTCGAAGTTATTGCTCTTGAAATCTCATTGTATGCAATATACGAAGGTTGTTTTAAAAAAAAGTTATAAACTTATAGAATGTGGGCCCTAACCAACCTTAACAGTCATAGGGGAAACTTGTTGCTTAGCTTATTTGAAAGAATAAGTCCATATGTGTTATATTACACCTGTTTTAGTTTCACAGAGTGTCATCTAAATGGGGTGATTGCCCTTGGAATGTTAAGGAGTGAAAAAATTCAAGGTTATTACAAAGTAGTCTAAATTTATTTTAGACAATATCTTTTTCAATCCAAAAACATTTCTATTGGCATTTCGTCGCTACTTTTTATTTGAATACCACTTTGAAAGAGTAATTCCTCTCAATTACACTGAAGAAAAATATACTTTTAGATGGCTTTGTTCAACTTGATTAAAAAAACACGTAATACGTGAAGGTAACTAAGAAAAACATTCTATGGTATTGATTAACAAACTTAAAATGGTGTAAGCAATATTGTGCAACACCATTTTGGGACAGATAAGTTGTATAACCAAAGAGATATTGCCCCTTAGTCATTGTGCTGAATGAAAAACAAGGCTCTAGTGGTCTTGATGCTATTAAAATTTGGGAATTACAGTGACTCGGGTTTCCTTTTTTTTAGAAAAGCTGAGAAAGTTTCCAATTACTTTTTTTTTTTGCTCTATGCAATCCATATAAATTATGGATTTAGGGGGGCTATGTCAAAAGTAAATAAGACATACTAATAATTCTTTTTTTAGATTAAAAAGGACATTTTGAAAAATAAGTTAGTGCTATTTTATAAAAATCTTTATTTTTGCACTCCAGGTCTTTCAAGGGCGATAACTTTGTGAAGGGGGTGGGGGGGTGGAAGTGTTGGCAGCTGTGATCTTCTTGTGATCATAATCATAATTGGTTATGGGTTACAGAGATCAATGGATATACTTTTAAGTACCCTATTGTACACTTAATCAATACACAAAAGATATTACAGAATAGGGTGGGGGAGGGAGGTGGAGCAGTGTCAATTATCACAATCAATTGGAACAAAGGAGACCAAATCACAACGGTTCTTTCTTTCATTCATCATACAGATAATTCAAATGACTGAGCTTTTTAAAAGCATTGATTGAGTCTAGATTTCTGCTTTGAAACAAAGATTATTCTAAACTCTGACATTTCTTAAAACAAATGAATCTTGGCGAATTGTAGCAGACTTTGATATTCTGAAATAAAATTCCTTGTTGTGTTGCTTGGAGTTTTCTATTTGAGAAGCATATTTCTGAACAAGTCTGAAAATTTTTTTTTAAATTCTCCCAATTTCCACCCTTTAATATATATTTTTCTCTATCAGCTCCATAGATCAAATGAAAAAATTAATGGTTTATTGTCCTCTTCTTACATTATTTATCCTCATTTTTTACTTCTTTCTTCTGATAATTTTGAGACTTAATTATTTCTTTGTTTTCCTCAGAGGCCCAAATCGTTGGAGGATAATCTAAATGAAGTGCGTTCCCATTACCAAAGCCGCTGCCTTAGTAGATTCAATTCTGTCAAGCGAAAACAACTGGAACGTCTGCGGCAGCGTTCTGATTGGTTTCTGAGTCCTACAACCAGAGAAAGTCGCAACAATAGTCGCAAAGGTCGTGAGGGATTGAGTTTTTTCACTGGCAGCAACAACAACGGCAACCATGGAGGCAAAGGCAAAGGCTCCAACAACAACAATAACAATGGTGAGAAGAATAAAAACAGCAACAAACATCACTATGGCAGCAGCGGCAACAGCACCATCACCACCACCTCCATCCCCACCACCCTCAGCCTGCAACATCCAACCTCAGGGAACTCTGCCTTCACCAAAGCATCTTCAGAAGGTGCTGTGCTGGAAGCATTTTCAGACGGAGACAGTGTTTTCACAGACAACACCAGTCGCAGTGAGTCTCCAGCGTCCGAACCTGTTTGGTCCCACATACTGAAAGTACACTCTAGGGACATCATTCACAGCGACACTCTGGGCCACCTGACTTTGCCTGAGATCAGTCTGGACGGGGGCTCCTCTGGTTTTGATATGAGTTTGGGCTCTCAGGATAATTTAGGTTCGGCCTTTGACCCCATTCATTCCGTTGATGGCAAGAACAGAGAGGATGGGGTTGATATGGACGGGAAAGAAGAAGTGGGGGAGGAAGAGGACGACAACAACATCACTCCGACTGGTACGCAGGATGAGGAGGAGAGCACTCTGATTACTTCATCATTGCCAGACTTACACCAGCCTGGCATTAGCGAAGATAGCGGGGGTAGTTCCAGGGGTGAAGAGACAGATAAAGACTCCCCCTCTACACTTTGTGGAGGCAGTGGGGGTAGTGGAGAGGAAGAGATGGCCAGTGGATGTGCCAGGACCACACATGACCTGCCTTCTGACAACCAGACAACAGCATCAGCCACTGTCCCCTCCTTTTCAGCAACTGCTGCCTCTTCATCCACAGAAACAACCGAGAAGGATGAGAACAGCAAGCATGAGTCAGAAAGTCCTTGCACTTTAAACGAGAGAAAGTTTCACCATGACTTAAAATCTGACTCCTAGCGGGAGGGGGGTATTTGCGGTATGAGTGAAAGTTATTGGCATGGAATGGAACCCACAGCTGTAATTCCTTTAGAAACTACAACTTTGAACCCATGCATCTATCCATTATACACAGTGTCTTCAGTGGAATTCACCTACTTCTATTATTATTCCTGTCAAAATGAGGCTTACAATTTTTTTACTTTTTATCTTCTTAACTCTATTTCAAGTTTACAAAAAATTTTATCTTGTCTGAAAGTGTTAATGTTTCCTCATGATCCTCTTTGCTACTGTCAAAAAGTTCATTGGTACGAGATGGGTTATTTGGTGGGTCATTTTTGTTTAGGCGTATCATTAATGAATAGTGCCCTGCACTGATGGAGTTAACTCTCAGTAATAATAGTTGCATCTTTGTGTGAATGGTGCGCACTTTATTTGCATATATTTATTTCATTATTATATGTTCAATTGGCATAATGAAATGTTTCCTTCTCCCTGAAGCTTTTTTTTTTATACTTGGCTTGCAATTTCCTTCTATACAAACTGCAAAATCATGCCATAGTTTGAAATTCTTTGTTTTTCTGAGCATTTTTGAGTGGCTTCTATTGTGTACTTATCGCTATGATTATGAGCTTAGTTAAAAAGTTTATTGTCTTTTTATGTATGTATTTTATGGTGTCATATGCTGGTTGGTGTATGTGTGGTTTTTTGTGTTTCTCTGTGTGTGTGTGTGTGTGTGTGTGTGTGTGTGTGTGTTTGCACTTGTGCGCAGAAGTGTGTGCAGCGCAGACAGGAGGAATCAAGCAAAGGCAAAGCTCTCATTCCTGGTCTTTTTTTTGTTTTTTGGTCTTTTTTCACTCCCATCTACAAAAAACCCTCCTGCCTTGTCACAAATACTCATTTCCTTCTCTTTCCCCCCTCCTCCCCCTTTTTTTTTATATAACAATTACTGTGTTGGATAAATTTACAAAGATCAAAATTGACAGATGATTGGATGGCTGTTATTAACATGAGTTAAAGGCTCCCATACTTACCTCATTGAGATTTACTTGAAGAGTGTGCTTGTGTTTTGTAAATGGGTGTGTGTGCCACTTGTGTATTTTATTACAAGCTCAGTAAATTAACACTATTAAAATTCTGAAAGCACTGTCTCCAGTGTTTACAGAAATTTACCAGCACTGAATGCCATGATCAGAACCATTTCAAACCAGTTGTCTGACAGTATTAGTTTTGGAACATTAGGAGTTGTGATGAAAAATTTGTTATTAATTTAACATCAGTCAAAGAACTTTCAGTGTCAGTACTGGAAATTACGTACCATTTTCACAGGAGAATGAAAAGAAATAAGGTATTTCCACTTTATTTTTGAAAACTGTTTCCGAACATGGTTTATCAAATACCCTTGTAGCCCTTTGTATCAAAGTGAGTCCAGTTCTTGATCTTTTGATCTGCCCTCTATCAAAATATTAGGCAACATTGATGATAACTTAAAGCCCAAGGACCAAAACAATGGTCTTGTTTTGTGCTGTATACATAAATATCCTGTATGGTAATTGTTTATACAGGGATGAAACATGTTCTGGTTTTTCCAGAACCTCCTTTTTTTTTCCGGCCAAAAAATTGCGAGATAAAAAATTTGGAGAACAAAAAACAGGAAAAATTGGACTTGCATGGATTTCTATCACTTCAAATTTTTGTGATCAGGCTTTCTGTGGCTTAAGCTTACTGGAGGCTACATCCAGGGCAGTAGAGGAGAGTATTGTGAATGTTCTTGATCAACTTATTGTTGTTCGATACTTAGTTTGAAAGCAGTTGAATTTACTGATTGCGATTATGAATCAAATGCATGAGTACTGATCGGCTTGACCTGCAATGCTATTGAACGGATTCAATTTCCAGGTCAACAAAGTTTTTAACTCAATATCAGTTTGTTCACATCGGCTGGTCAAAGAGTAATTTAGCCCCTGTGTCTCTTGGTTCGCGACTGCTGCCTAGAATGCTTGATTTCATTGGAATGGCTGAACAAAAGAAACCTCAAATTTGTTTTGAATTGATGCTTTTGAATTGAACTTTGAGGTTGTAAAATGTTGAGGAGATGAGTTTTCGGATGCTCAAGATATTTAATTTAATCTCGGTTTATTGGCATCTTCTGATCGGACCTTCCTAGGAGGCCTCCCGTCTTCGGCAGTCGGATCTAGTGCCTTCAGCACACTTGGTTCCAGTCTTCATTAAGATTGTCCATTCTGGGCCATGCATAAAGGTTACTGTCACTGCCTGTCACACATTCCACCCCCCAACCAGTCAAGTGACAGTGTCCTTTAGTTCTCTTCTATCGGGGAGGGGCTGCGTGCTTGACTCTGGAATAGTGTCCAGGGGGCAACAAATTGATTATGCTTAAGCTGAGGGTGTAACTGTTCAGTGTGAGATCATGTTGAATTGGGCCTTTGGAATGGTTTTCAAGTTTTGATCTGTGGCTATATTTTTTACTCGAAAGACTGAGTTTGTCAATGCATTGGTGTTTTAAGAACTTGTTTCAATTTGGCTTTGTGTTCAGTTTCCCTCAATAATAAGAATGTTGAAGTCATTGTCCCCTGTCCTTGTTGTCACTCAAAAAGTTTGCTTTTGAACTGATAAATAGGTTTTACAGTTTAGTGACAGAGGTGCGATCATAAATCATAGATTTATTTGAGAATACCTCGAGTGTTCCATGACAGTAACTTAAATTCAATTAGATTCATTGCAGGCTTGATTTATTTGTTCATTTGCATTATCAGTAGTAGTTTATTTTTAAAAGCCCGTTCTTCAGGTGATTTTAAAAAAGCCTGCGCTTCAAGTGACAGTTTGTAGGCCATCAGATGGATCAAACCATTAGGTGGGTACTCAAGAGGAGAGAGGAGGTAACACAATCTAACTAATAAGTTGATGTTTATAACAAGTGACAATTTTTTTCCCTGTAAATCATCACTCTGTTAAATATGTCTGTATTGGATCAGTCAGTTTACTCCCTTGTTAATCAGCTTCCCATTGAATTCTGTCTCCATGAATTAAATGATCCATAAGCTTTCTTTCCCCATGAACGCCAAGATGACCATACTAGACGCAAGAAGCCCTGAACTCATAAAAAAAACAAACCACAAAAGGTCTTCCAGTCTTTTTCATATGGTTGTAACATTCTGTCTCTTTTTCCAATCATCCAGGTTATTTCTTCTTTTTTTTTTTTTGACAAAGCAACATCTCTCTTTCCTAAATTTTTCTGATGCAACAATGTTAGATGTCTGTCAAGTTGTGTGTAAATAACACATACTTGACAATATATTTCAACGTTGTCTAAGACTCCTGGTACTGTCTCAAAATGTGAGAGTTTGTGGGGTTACTTTATTAAGGCAACATCCAGTATGTTATCTCACTGTGTAGGTTATTCTGTATTTAATATTTAAGATGAAGACCAAGAGAGAGTCTTTGCCTTTTCTTGAGCTCTCTGTATCCAATTCCAGGTAGGGAAGCTGAAACCTCCAGCACCAATTTTTATTGAATGCTCTTGCCTTTTGGCCAGTAATTGAGATTGGATGCGCTTTGTGAGGCTGGTTTTGTCTCCTTTGTATGATGATGAACTGGTGCTGCAAACAGCTATTGTTAATTTTTCAGTTAAATTTTTGTCCAAAGCAGCTTGCATCCTTCTATTTCGAGATCACTTTATCTTGTTGATATCAGTTATTTGGATTCTGTTCCAATCCTTTCTTTGGACTTGAGGACCTCAGAGTCCAGCCATTTGTCCGTTCCAATAATCCTGTCTAGTTTTTGTTGGTATTAATTTCCTTTAGTTTTGCTACTGAATAACTGATGATTTACTGATAATCAGTTTTCATAAGGCCCCTTTTAAAGTGGTAACTGAGTATCCCTGAATGATAAACTCCCCTCTTTAGTCAGTAATGGATTATTCGCAGATCTATTGCACTGTCGATCCTTGGGAGCAACTGAAAAGACCAAATATGAAGAGCAAACTAAAACTTCTTTGTCACAACAGCCCTTGCTCCTTGGATATGAACATACTAGTCTTGCAGTATCTTTTCCTCTGATAATAAAAGTCACCGGTGATTAGTTCTTGACAATGATGAGAGAGATTAACATAAGTTGCAGCATTTGTTGCAAACATGATGTCTGTGGCTGATGGTAGAGAAGTTGGAAGAACTTCCCACAAAACTGTGCAAATGTGTCATGTGTATTATCTATTTAAATTTGTCAATTTTTAGACTTTAAGATATTTTTTGCTTCATAAGATTGACAATACTGAGACTAGGAGACTCTAGCTATTTATAATCCATCAATGATATGTCACTGCAATCCATCTGCCTACTACTTTACCTTGGTCTACTTTTGCTAAGCTTTAAGTCACAGGCGGGCCCCAGGCCTTTTACACCCAGTTGTCTCATAACTGGGCTGTAAAGCCAAAGGGGCAACATACAAACTTCATTGGTGTCTCAGCAAGAGCAAAACTTCCATAGTTTTGTTCATGAATCACCCAATGAAGACATTTACCCAGCCTCTGTCCTTGTTGGGTCTACTTCTGTCTCTTGTCTTTTGGCTTGAGCTATCATCTTG
>JBCIKM010340424.1:0-21143 GCA_039654465.1 Melibe viridis
TCTCTCTCTCTCTCTCTCTCTCTCTCTCTCTCTCTCTCTCTCTCTCTCTCTCTCTCTTTCATACACACACACACACAAACACACACACACACATACACACACACATACACACACGTTCTTTCTTTTCTTTCCCTCCTTCCTCCTCTTATTCTTTCTCTGTTTCACACAAAGAATTACACTACACACAATCTACATCCATGTACATGCAGCAACAACAGTATTACATTAATTCATCTGCTTTATATGCATTGTTTGTCTATTCCCTAACAGCCGCAATTCCCAGGATTACCACATAACACTTCATTAAAATCCTCAAATCTTCATCACTCAAACTCTGCCATAATCTGGTCACTCTCTTCATGTAAATACAAGAAGGCCGTATTTTTCTCGCTCCCAGCAGCTTACAGCAAAGAAAAAAGAAAGCATTGTCGCCTATTTTGTCAACCAAACAATGAAAATTGGTACTTTTGGAATGCTCATTTCTCGAATCTTGGTGAGGAACGACCAGCTAAATGCTTTCTAATAATACTATCATATTTGAATTCTTTGGTGTAAGCTGGGCGATGGAAGGCGTCCTTTATGATTTGATTGCCCTTACAATGTCAGTGTCGCCTGCAGGTGACCCGGAACAGTCGACAGAGGAGGGTATAGCCATCTTCGGCCCACGTTACATCGAGAAGGGCCAGAAACTCCGGCTTGTCTGCAACGCCAGTAACCCAGCGGGAGGCAACTACATCCACTCGCTGGACTGGTTCTTTCAAGGCCAGAGGCTCTATACAGACTCGAAGAAACAGGTTGGTATCAACAAATTAGTCAAACTATAGATAAAACCAGTTTACCCAAGCGGATTTATGCTTAAAATTATGATCAAATGCAAAATCGACTGTGAAATATCAAGGGTGCTGATGAAAGCAAGTCATCTGGAGCTTGTGGACCATTCAGCTGGAATTTGCTTTTGTTTGATTAATGTTTTTATACATTATTTATATTTCACTCTGAAAAAAATGGAAGTATTTCAGCTCCTCAAGCCAACTTTGGTTTTGGTCCTCATTTTGGTTTTTGCGACACCAAGTAATTTGTTAAGATATCCCAGTAATTCCATTTGACAGTAATCCAATGCCACAGGGTGATAAAGCTTTATACGACCCTTTGCTACAATACCTTCCTCCCCTACTTTTAACGGGGAATTCCCTCACTTTCAACAAGGGGAACACAGGAAGCTGTAAAACTGAGGCCGGTTTTATTCACTTCCAAGCGAATGGTGCGCGGATCCGGAGTTCGTGCCATTTTATGCCGTCTAGTCCGTGATCACAACACGGCAACGGGAATGTGGCAGGTTGGGCTTTTATCATTCTACCATCCACACCCGGACATCTTATTACAGTGGTATGTTGTATGTCGTTTAAATTGATAGTCGCTGTTATGCTATGAGGTTAGAGATTAGTTCAACTCATCAAAATCATTTATAATGCAGGTTGACCGTGGAAAAAAGTCTGACTATGTTGAGTTGTTTTTCTCCCAAAAAGTCATTAATTTGTCACCTAAAAATTTTTTTTTTTTTATTTTTTTTTTAGGAAATTTCAGCATTTATGGTGATTTTGCTAAAACTTCATTGTTGTCCTGAGAAGTTACTTGTGCGAACTGTCAACCTGCTTTTACAGGGAATTGCCATTCTATTAATAGCCCAACCTGTAATGTTTACAATGCTTAATGTTCAAAGCGTTCTGTCGAGCATTGGTTTTTTTTTAGAAGTCACCAGAAAAGCGAATGTTCACTCACGAGAACGAAAACAACTTTACGAGTTAGTTCGATGTTCTTGATACATTGAACTTCTCGCTTTTATTGATTCGATCTAAATAAACACACATTAATCGGAACCACAAACCATTTAAACATGATGTTTTTGTTGGTGCTTCTTTGTTTGTTTGTTTGTTTGTTTGTCTTTTTGTTTGTTTGTTTGTTTGTCTTTTTGTTTGTTTGTTTGTTTGTCTTTTTGTTTGTTTGTTTGTTTGTTTATTTGTTTCTGTCTTCCCGGGTTTGTAAGTCACGCAAATTTGCCTTTATAATTCGTCCATTTGTCAAGGTCATGTTGTACCCACTTGACCGACATCGTTGCCCTCCAGAGTTCTGTTTGGGGACCTTTGTGGGTGGTAGCGGTATAGACAAACACTTTAGAAATTGAAAATTACATGTTGGTTTTTATGTTTTTGTTGTAGTCTTAGTAATTTGATACTTTTTGTTCAATTTTAATTCCGTCATTTTTTCTTTCTTTTTAATATCAGTAAAGCATCCGTATTACATCATGCGAGCTAAAGATTGTTTTAATTTATTAGTTACACTTATGATAAATGTTTTAAAGCTATATTTTCAAACAACAAAACAAACAAGAAAAAAAACAACCCAAAAAAACGATAATTAGAAAACAATATAACACGAGATTTAAAAAAAAAATGACAAAAAAGTCCTAAACAACAACGTAAAACAATATAAAAATAAACAGCCCCCTTACAAACAGCCACACAGAAACTGAACGGAAATAAAACCAAACGATCTCCCAAACGAACAACAAACAACTCACGAATTGAGAACAAACGGTGCGTCCTCTCGAAAGACGCCCCCATCAATAACACCATTTCCACTACACGTATTCACAGTGGATAAGCCACCATTTTCCCCTTTTTTTCCTCCCTGTGGATAAATCTTAAGGTATCAATTAATTCTCACTGGCGAGGGTCCAGGTTGTTTTGTTCATTTATGAAATATCCTATTACACGCAAAAGCTTTTTGCAAACATTTTAGTCTGGGGACACAAACACTGCTCTATTCTTTGTGTAGTTTGGGGGTTGTATTTATGAGACAGATTGCCATTATTATTCCTTTTTCTTTTTTCTTTTCTTTTTTTGTCACGAAATACATCACACATACTGTATCAGTCTACAATATTGTATTTTATTCATAACGTATATCTTTAGAATGTTTTGTTCTTGTTGTTGTTGTTGCTGTTGTTGTTATTGTCGTCGTCGTCGTTGTTGTTTTTGTTGTTGATGATGATGTTGTTGTCGTTATTTAAGCATGAATTTGCCATTGCTTGGTATCATGTACCTTTTTTTCTGTTTCGCCTTTTTCATCAATGGGTTTTCTCTCTTTCCTGTTAAACCAGCCTTTGGAAACGAGGAATTATTGCACGCCTACCCTAGCGTAATAAGTCTGAAATTAATCTCAATGCATCTCGAGTTGCAATCAGTACCTACCATGCCAGCACTTAAATCACATTATGCTTCTTTTTGTGGGTGGATTGCAGTTATTATATTTTTTTTCCTTTATCCTTTACTGCTCATGATTGAAGAGTCGCAGTCCCTTTCCAAAAGGGTAGCTTAATTGGTTCTGTGTTGGACCCGCACGTCCTAGGCCGGGGGTTCGAATCCTGGCCGGGGCTATCGTGTTTTGCTACGGACAACATGGGTGATTCCTGTTGGCATTGAGTTCAGCTCGATTAATAATATATTCCCTTTATGGGTGCCAAAGCCACAATACTTTCGTTTCGCAAGCGGACAGGCTGATTTATTTCTATATGTAATACAAGCTTGCATTTGCTTCTTGTTCATACCAGATCGCAATTGAAGAGGGACAATCTTATTCCCAAAGGTTTGATTATAATTATTAATTTTCATTTGCTTTTCGTTCCTACCAGATCAAAATTGAAGCGCGACAATCTTATTCATAAATATTGGCTTTTACTACTTTTTTTTTTTTTTCCCCCACATTCTAGATCACCATCGCAGAGCGGCAATCTTATTCTGAAAGGTTCATCCATAGCGCCCTGGAGGTTCAGTCAGTCAGCATGGATAACGCGGGGCTGTACGTTTGCCGCACATCTGCCGACCAAATCAAATCTCTCAGGGTGGTTGTACTCAATGGTACGAATTTCTGTACGTGATTACCTCTGACACACAGCACGGAACACTAACTGTCGTGACGTCACTAGTTCCTGTGTTGACGTAGCTGCTTTTTGCCTCGACTTTTGGTATCTAGAGTATATACAGGTTTTGTTTGATGTGTATATTTTTTTTTCAACGTTTCTTTTTCGTTTGTTTTTTTTTAATAGCTTTTTTGTTTGTATGTCTGTTTTTGTTCTTTGGGGGTTTTTTTTGGTTTTTTTTGTTTTGTTCTGTTCTCTTTAGGGGGGGAAGAAGGGGTTGTTTTGAGTTTGTTTTTTGTTGTTCTCTTTAGGGGGAGGGGGTTTGGTTTTTTATTTTGGTTGTTTTTATTTTGTTCTATTTTTCAATGGGCAGGAGGGGGCTGCTATTATAATTATCAATGATCTCTAGCAAGCTGGTGTAGATCTCTCTGAGTGTTTCTTGGTAACATCTGAAATCAGGCCTCTGAGCTGACTTTTCTCTGAGAATATAATACTATGAACACAGACAACTTGATTTATCAGCAGTAGCCATTTGTTAGCCTGGTTTAGGTGTCAGATTCCCTTGCTAAAGGGTGTTGGTTGGAGCCCAACCCTTTCCATTGAGAGATTTAACTATTTCCTCAACCCACTGAATTATGAAAATCTATCCCTTATTTCCTGTTGCAAAAATATGTAATTTCACCTAAGGCTGCAAATCTTGCCTAATGTGGTGTTATTTTTAGCCATTGGAAGGGGGTGGTGGAGGGAGGTTTGTAAAGTTACCATTGAATGTCATCGCCAAGCATTTCAAAATGGATACAAGCACTGTTTACGTAGGTGTTACATTGTCTTTTTTTCAGCTCATGAACTGCAGTTCCTCTCAGCCTACTCACATCATGTATTATTGACTTGCTGTTGATTTGCTAAGATTCATTAGATCAAAGAAAAATATTGACATAATTGAAAACATACTTCAATTAAGAACATCCTTATGATGTTTTGAAAAGTTATATATGGTCATTTTAATTACATGTTGGCTCTGTTTCACTGTAACATAATTTTTTTTTACATTAATCAGTGGCTGAAATAACTCCTTGACTGTGTCCTCTCCTTAGTGACTAGAAGATTAATATTGGGAAAAAAACACACCACCACATACCAACATCTCTTTTTTTTTTTAATCTTTCTCTAACCAAGTGACCTTGATCTAAGATAAAGGGAATTAGCCATTACTTCTTTTAATATCAAGTAACTTGAGTGAAAAGAATTTTAGTTTGGTGTGGTTATTTTACTTTTAGGTTGTGACAGAACCTCCAAATGGTTTACGATTGAACATGAGGAGCACATACCTAAAAATGCCACAGGGAGCCCTGGCTGAGTGCGAACATCCAGCATTCTCTACACTCACATTTGTCTTGGCTTTCTTCCATGCTGTGGTACAGGAAAGGAGAAAATATGGAAAGGTAAGGTTTTCGCTCAAGTATACTTTAGTTTGAGCTGTTCATCTAGAATATGTTGTAACTATGTATGTTCATTGTGTTAGGTTTATATTACAAACTCACAATCTATATCTATTCATGAATATAATAACCAAATCAAGAAGAAGAAAAATTCATGGAAGATGTCTTTCCAATTTCAGGTGGGCTGGAATGTGAGTTATGACTTCAATGAGAGTGACTTCAATACTTGCATGATTATCTTGAACACTTATCTGACCCAAATGTTGGAACAGAAAGATACTCGCATTCCATGGAATACCCTCAAGTACCTCATTGGGGAGGTGAGCCAGTGTAGGAAAAAAAATCAAGTTAGAGAAGACTTGAATATTTGGTACAAGGGTTAAATAGACTATTTTTTTTTTTTCATTCTTTTGTTGCAGAGGAATATTATGAATTGCATTTTTAAAAAAAAAAACAACTAAATATTGTTTTTGTTTTTATTAATCTTGACTGAAAAATAATAGGCTTTTTTCATTATCATTGGAATTTCCCAAGATAAGATAAGACAACTTCATTCCCCTGTACAGAAATTCTACATCTTTTGCACATCACTAATGACTAGAAGCCTATCCAATCATAATTATTAGCATTTTAAAGTTAATTACTGTTCTCACTTTCATTCCTCCCAGATAGACCTTTGCATATTATGTAAAAACACAATTGGATAAAATTATAAAGCATAATGTGAACTAACTAATAATGTGAACTGCTAATAGACGATGGTAGAGGGGTAATAGTAACTTGTTGGTCTGCATGAATGATTTTACTGCATTACAATTTTGTCTCTTCTCAAATCACTCTGTATTTCTTTATAGCAATAGGTATGACTGTATTGTAAACATGCTAAAAAGTAATACATATCTACCTATAAATATCTTTTTCTTTAATTTGTAAAGGAGGCATTGCATCCTACCATTTCATAACATTCTTAACAGAATTTTTCAATGTTTGAAATAATTAATTTTGTTTACTTTTTTTAATGAATTCATAGGTGATGTACGGTGGGCGAGCAATAGATAATTTTGACCGCCGCATTTTGAACACGTATATGAATGAATACATGGGAGACTTCATATTTGACAGCTTCCAGCCTTTCCACTTCTATTATGATGACACTGTAGATTACCACATCCCGCAAGCTGAGGAGCCCACACTGAAGGATGAATACCTTGGTCAGCTTGACAATAGAATAAAAAACAGGATAAAAGTGAAGTTTGATTGACACTGATGTTGGTCAGCTAAAAGTTGCAAATGCTTCAGAATATTAGCCTTTTATTCTTCTATTGCTTATGGTTTTGCTTTATTTCTGATCCTTCTAGAATAACTCTTTGTAATATCAAATTTCAGACAACTTTCACATAAATAACACTTTTTTTTTTCACT
This sequence comes from Melibe viridis, assembly GCA_039654465.1. NCBI lineage: Eukaryota > Metazoa > Mollusca > Gastropoda > Nudibranchia > Dendronotidae > Melibe > Melibe viridis. The sequence continues at coordinate 6,781 of JBCIKM010340424.1, forward strand.
GGTCTCAGTTCTTTACAAGTAAATTTTGAGCTGTTTCAATGCTATAAAGCTTTAGAAAAATTGAACTTGAAGCTGTACAGATCAATAGAGGGATATTTAGAGGAACTTTGAGTAGACTTCTTATTTGAATATTAAATATATCAGGAAAAGGTTCACTTTATGTGGAGTGACAAGCTCATTATGGCTATAACAGAAAGGCCTGGTTTGTGAAAAGTGCAAAGTTTTATTTACTTGAAAACATATATTATCTCTAGCAGATTGCCATGTGGTAGAGTGTGAGTTAATGTCCAATATAATGGATCATAGCAGTAGTCTTGACTCATTCAAAAACTGCCTTGACTACATTACTCTTCAACTCTCCTCCAAGCAAACATTAAAACAAACATTGCCACTGCCAGTAATAATTGTCATTATCTCAGTTCGTCTCAATCTTTCACTAAAATCAAGTTTACTGAACCAGAAAGATATCATGGCCAGTTAAAAAACTGATGTATAAATTGGGCTAACCATGATATCTATACTCAACCCAAGAGAAAATAATACAGCTGTAATTGAAGTTTAAATTGCATTTTATCTATTAGTGATTCAAATTTATAAAAATCATCCTATGTCTTTTCTCAACTATTCTGAATCCATCTTACTGTCCTGTGTGTTTTCAAGTTTGTGTCACTGCATTTGGATTTAAGCTTGCAATCCTGTAGGCTTTGGGTTATTGTCTGGTTTGCGCTACTGCAAGTACAGTGACTATTTAAGGAGGCCCCATGAGTGCATGTTGATCCTGTTCTGCCCACCCTGCTTCCTACCTGGTTAAGGGTCACTCATAACTTTCTTGGGAGTGCTGTCTCATTTAGCACTTCCTCAAATGGGCCAAAGACATTGTCATTCAAATGTCTTAAATCCCTTTTTATTTTAAGGCCGTAGAATTCAGCATTGTTATACTGGAGGCTCTCTGCTGTCATGAACGTCTTTCTCCACTTCTGCCTTTTTGCTGTCATGGCATGGCAATTCAGTGGGTGTCTGACCTTTTGTACACCATATTTGTTTCTGTTTCTTGTGAAATGGAGGGGAAGTACAGGGTAAGCAGCAAACGCTGATGACAACTATTGCTAATCCATCCAAAGGAAAACCAACTGCTTTAACTCATCGCAGTGCTGGATATGGTAGCAAAAAGATGTATAGAAATTTATATAAGAAGGATGAATTTTGTTTGTTTGAATTAATGTGCTTGAAGTTGAAGATTTCAGTGTTATATGACTTACTTTAGAGATCGAGCTCTATTCTTTTGTCTGGCCTTTTCAGAGTATATTGAGTCATTACCCCTGGACAACAAGCCTGACGTGTTTGGGCTCAACCCCAATGCAGAGATTGGCTATTACACCCAAGCTGCCAGGAAAATCTGGGAGCATTTGATTGAACTGCAGCCTCAAACAGGTAATTTTCTCCCAATTCCATACTGTTCAGTTTCCACTTTCCAATTGTTTGTAGTTGCTTGCAAAAATTACTTTAAAAATGTGTTTTGTATATCTTCTGTGGGTTTTTTTGTTCATAAGACTTCTTAAGCACAAAGAGTATGAAGATGTTTTTCATTATGCAGTTTTGCCAAACATTATTGTCTGATTGTGTTGTGTATTCTTTTGCTATGACGCAGCGTTGTAAGGCAAAGCAAAAAAAGCCTTCATTGAACAATAAAGATTAACGCTATGTTTTTCTCTCCTTTTTCCGGTTGTATACTTTGAGTCCCGATTTCTTAACCATTGCATTCAAATTGTCCCAGATTAGCATTTCAAGCTCATTCTCTCTTTGTTCTACTGCTCTTCTCTATGTTTTTTTCCAGTCTTCTTATTTCATGCTTCCCAATCCCTGGAGTCATTCTTAATACCATCCCATCATGTTGCGCTTTGTGATCTTCAATATGAACACAAGACTTTCAACTGTTTTAGGGCAATGCAGTCCTCACTACCATGTATCCAATCAGCATGGGCTAAAAATTTATTGAAATGTCATGACCGAGGAAATTGCGTGATGGGACCTGGAATCAATATTTAATTGTCCAGCTTGGAGATCAGACAAGTAAAAAGAGTACTTGTAAGAGCTGCATTTTTGTAAGCATGTGTCATTCTATTCTCTGTTGATTGATTTTTTTTATCATAGGGTCATCTGGTACTGGAATAAGCCGAGAGGAAATAATTGAACAGATTGCTTCTGATATCTTGGAGAAACTACCCAAGGAGTTTGACATGGTCAAAATCAGACGTTATTTTGGCATAGAAATCACACCCACCACTGTTGTCCTGCTACAGGTTACATTTTATTTAAAGATTACATTTTCTTTTAGTAATGGTAACAAAAAACTTTTACAATAGGCATAAAAACACAACCTGTTTCTGCTTTTGTTCTTGCTTAATTATAAGCTGATGTTAAGAATTTTAGGCTTCAGCCCAAAGGTGTGTGCCTATTTGATTTGTGAAAATTTGTTTATGCTATCTATGATTCAGTTAACTCATGTTGACAAAATCATGTTTTTATTTTTTTTTAATTCTAGAATTTCTTGTCTTTAATGAATTAAATGTGTATGTGGTGTAAGAATAGTTTTTGAAGCTGATGTATGTGTGATTTTAGTCATTCCTTATTCTCTAACAGCTAAAATAATTTGATCAATATCTATTATTTGTTTGTTGTTGAAGGAACTGGAGAGATTTAATCAACTGATAAGTCGTATGTGGCGATCTCTGCAAACTCTGAGGAGAGTAAGCTGGTTTAATCCATTTTATCACTTCACCATACACCCCTTAGATCAATGATTTGACACATTCATTCCAACCATTTTCTCTATTTCTCATGATCTTATTAGCTTTTATCATTTTGTTGTAATTGAGAAAAGGAGTTACCATTACAGTCATCCTTCTCATTTGAGAGAAACCTCATTGATCTGTCATTTGCTATATTGCTTTAGCTGCATCCTAACTAGAATACAGATTGGGTGCTTTATGAAAAGAGTATTTCTCAATTGTACTAAGACTCACCTGGTGGAAGGTTGGAAGGTGTGCATGGTGGTCTGGTGAGCCCTTCTACTTCGTTTCTTTTCTTTTACACTGAAGCTGTTGTCTTGTTAGGTTTTAGTGGTCATCCCCTATTTCATGCCTTTTGGTACATAACCGCAGGGTCACAAGTTAAACATATTAAGTACTTTTGTATGCAAAGGGGATTTAAAAGATCCTAGGTTGTGTTAGACCATAATGCTGTCATGGGTGTTGGCCACTGGTTATTTTTGTAAGAAAAAATGACATTTTAATTTTAATTCATCATTCCATTCATGGTGTTGGTATGTGTTTGAGGGATGATGCACAAAGGGGGTTTAAAGATCCTGAATATTTCTGGACAATAATGCTGTTATGAGGGATGGCCATCGAGAGGAGATGGTTTTGGTTTTTTTTGTCATTGTAAATCTGTGTTGTTGATATGTCGCGAGATGAGAGTCAAATTATTGTAAATGCAAAATTCACATTTTGAGAAAATCATGTTCAAATGTCAAGCTCTAAAGGAAACTCAGTGCCTTACAATAATTTTCCACTAAGTAAATCAGTGAAATGGTAAGTCATTTGACAGTTACAGTGATTTTATGTCATTCAATAGCAGTTCAAGATTAGTGAATAACTCATTTTAGGGGGTTTTGCAGTTACAATAATTTGCCTCTCAGTCAACCCGCGATGTATTTTTAGAGATAAACTTTTTTTTTATAAATAATTTCTCTTCTGTTTGGGGTTTCATCTGTTTCCTGTTTTAACTAAATCTATCATCATATTTTGCCCTGGCCTTCTCTATGACCCTTTTGTTTCGGGGGGAGGGGGGGGGGGTTTAAAAACCATCAATAGAAAAACAAAACAAAGACTGATCTGTTCCCATCCCATACAATACTGCAATAAATTTCACCATGCTCAGTGCAGGCTTTGTTGTCAATCAAATTGAAAGTCTTTCTCTACAAAAAGGGGAACTCTGTTTTGAGCTTAAAAACGTAAGGAACATTTCAGAAATATTTTAAAATCTTGTTTGCCGTTTTTGATGGATGTTTAAGCGTTATCTTTGTAAAATAACAATAATGTCAATTATGTACACTCTACTTTTAATAAATTACTGATATTCTGACAGGCTCTTGCTGGGGAAGTGGGCATGAGCAGCGAATTAGATGACGTAGCCAGGGCCTTGTACAATGCCCATATTCCAAACATCTGGCGACGCTTGGCCCCTATCACCCTCAAATCCCTTGGCAGCTGGATGGAGCATTTTGGGAAAAGACTTAAGCTTTACGATAACTGGGTCAGTACATACTCAACAACCCCGATCTTGGAGGTCAAATTTCTGATGACCTCAAATTGTCAAAAGACATCGAAAAAATATGTTAACGAGCCCATTTAGTGTGCATCATGAGTGTGCCAGGGACAAATAGAGAGAAAGATGTGAGGAAGAATAATGATACAGAAGGAGACCGATGCTCTTCCCCACTCTCAGTATAATACTAAAGCTCAGACCCAGAGCTTAACAGACTGGTCATTTATTGGAGCCTTTGGATGAGGTGACAGGGAGAGAGAGAGAAGGAGATTGACCATGTGAAAGTAATAAAAAGAGAATTCTTAACCCCGATTTTACAGGAAAGAAATAACTTCTCTAACTCCCTGTTCAGATTGATTCATAATCATAAGAAAGAAATTAAATTTATTAAGTAATATGTTTTGGTCCTTTATAGGCAAAGAATAAATCAAGGCATGTGGCTCTTTAACCACTGGGATAAATAACTGGCTTTAGAGTTCCCCAAATAGATTGTTCCTGTCCAGTTATATGGGCTTATCTATGATTTGTCGGCTGGGCTGGCATCTCATCTGGGCGGAGTTGCTTTCACCACGGGAGCTGGAAATGGTCTTGTGAAGCTCTGACCTCTGAAGCTTGCAGGTGGCTGTGGTAAGCCAGAAACAGGAACCGCTTTTCAAATTGATCACTCGATAGATAGGTTATCGAAGTGTCAAGAAGTTGTTTTTTAAGTGATCTTTTGTTGCGAAGTTAACACTCTTGTTCTAGTAGTAAGCAATATTTCATTCGCATGAGTGCTAGAACTCGTGTTATTTCTTTCTCACAAGGTGAGAAAAGGTTTCTTTGTGGCGAGGTGAGATTTCTTGTACATTTCTTTTCTTATTTAGGCCTCAATTAACTGGCGTACCCAATCATGTTTCCTTTTAAACTAATGCAGAGTTGTTTAGATGGGCAACGTACAAGGAATTGAGTGAGGATGGGGTGTGAGTGACTTCATGCTGTGCATGATGCATTTACTCCCAAGTCACTGTCCACAGAACATGGGAATGGTATGTTAGTTGTAGAGCGAAAGGGTCGATGTTGACGTCTGTTAAAGTAATTACTCGTTTACCAAGTTCAAATAATAATTGGGTGCGTTTAGTTTTCTTGATCCTGAAATGTGCCAAGTCCATCTCGTGACAGTGTGATCAGTGGAACCTGAAGAACTACCCCATAAAGTTATGAGACAATTAGTTAGCCTATGTTTCACTTGTTAGACCTGTTCTAGAATACTTATGCAGAGTATTGCGCCCATGTCTCCAAAGGGACATTGATAAATTGGAGAAAATTCAGAGGGGAACTGCAATATTTGCTTTGGACGACTACAAAGAAGTAGTGTGACTCCCGTGTTAGAAATACTAAAATGGGTAGGAGGCATCATAACTACTCTTTCTGTACAAAATCATCAACAAACAGGTTGCAGTGCCAATTAATCTTTTCATACTTAACCCTTCTATTCTGAGGATGAAATATTTTACGGTGATATTAATCAAATTGCAAAATTAAAAATTGTAGGGGGTAGTAGAGCCAGCTATGTGGCTTGTTGGGCTAAGAGGGTTAATAAAAGATCATTGACTCTGGCAACAACAGACAATGAAATAAACAAGCTGCAATACTAACATTTACAAATTTTTGTATGTGCCTTGCGCCATTAAAAACCATCAAAATGAATTACATAAAAACAAGAGAAACGGTGGAGCCCCATGCCTCCATAATTTGCTCAACATTGAGTTTCTTTGGAATTGCAGTACAGAGCTGAGAATTTTTTTTCTTCTGAGTTTTAAATCATGTTCTCTATAGTGCCTTTAAGTGATGTGTTCCAAAATCCCCTGATATGCACATCAATAATACATTGAAGGAAGCATATAAAAAAATCAACACCATCTATGCAAGTTTTTAAGTCAGTTACAAAATAAAAACAGCAAAGACTGGTACCAAGAATGATGTATAGGCAATGTTTCAAAGTGTACCTGATAGAACATGTTTACATCAGGCCAGCTTGGAAGTTTACTTAGAGTGATGCGTTTGATGAGATGAGGACACTGCAGTTTATAATTATGGGTGCCAGTGCTCAGACTATCTGAATCTTGAAACTCCTAAAATCTTTAATTTTTTTGGTGAATCTTGAAAATGGTTGAGACAACATTTCCAATTTAGGTAGTTGACAATCATGCATTCCTTTTGTTTGTTTAGGTAGTCAAGGCTCTCAAGCTACTTCAACCAAAACAACACACAAAATTTTGTGTAGAGCAAGCTCAGCAACTTGGGCATAAAGGGTTGGGGTGGGGGACTTGTTTAATTTGACATACTCAATAGAGCAGAAATGAAAAAAAAAAAAAAAAATAAAAAACCTTGAAGAATTTCTTTATTTATGCTAGAAACAAGTTCTCCATTATAAGCAAATTATTCATAAATTGAGAAATCAATGCTTCCAGATTAGCTGTTCATATCATTGCTCATAATGTTGTACAGACTGATCTATGAGTGATTTAAAAAAAAAAAAGATAAAAGAAAAAACTGTTTTGGTGACTTTTTAAAACCATCGCACAAGGCTGAATAAAGGCAATGCAAATACAATAACTATCCCCCTCCATATATCAGATTCTGTGGCTCAGTGGTTGGAATTTGCGAGACTTAGTTTGAGCTGCTTTTTCCACTATGTAGTCTCCTTGGGCATGAGATTTTCCATGCATTGCTAAGCTGTACAATCATACACTTATTACCTGGTGGCATCAAGCTAAGGTTTAATGAATAATCTATTTTCTTCTAAGGATTTCAAGGCTGCAATAATGGCATGTTGCTGGTAGAATGACTTTTTATTTTCAATGGTTTTATTCTGATATTAGTCAATCTTTTGAAGTTATTTTTGAGGCATTAATGATGGTGAGGAGAAGCAACATTGTTCATGATCAGGATTTAAATAGATGGAGCAAATGATAATTATAGCCCAGTCCATAGGCATATTCCTATTTGGTAAGGCATATTACCATTTTGTTTTACAAGAGATGATAAGCTTGTTAATTCCATCACTTTTAGATATGTCATCCTTATTCATAATTTTTTCCCTTCACAAGTTAAATGAATTGTCATAGGAGTTATATTTTCAATGTACACCAGAAATAAGATGTTGTAAAGCAATAATAGGATGGTGATGACCACAGTATCCGCCATATAAATGCTGCATGGAGAATAAATTAGGAACTGGCTTAAAGAAGATGTTGTGGGTATAGTACTGAGTGAGAGAGAGAGAGAGAGACAAAGCTATAAAAATAAATAAATAAAGCAGAAAGATTGGGAGTTGTCCAAAGTGAGATTTGAACCTTTTGGCCTGCCATGGCACCTATCACCTGGCCATCGCCAGGACTCTGCGCCTATTCACTGCTGAGCCATTCATCACACCATAATTTTCTTTAATTATCATCTGAAAATACAGCTCTCCTCATTATTATTTACTATCAGCTCTTGGGCCTTTTTGACCATATATCTCAATGTCTTACATATTTTTTTCATGACAGATTGAGCATGGAGAACCTAGTGTCATGTGGTTGTCAGGCCTCCACATCCCTGAATCCTATCTGACTGCTTTGGTCCAAGCCATATGCAGGAAGAATGGATGGCCTCTAGATAAATCCACTCTGTACACTTCTGTCACCTCCTACAAGGAACCTGATGATGTCAAAGAACGTTCATACAATGGTACGTATTACTAATAATCTTTTTCTTCTTCAGTTATATTGATTGACTGAGTTGATGCGTGTGTAAGACCCAACAAGAGCAAATTAAGTCTTGGTGGGTCAAAGGAAGAACTGTTTCATACCTTGATCTAAGTGTAGTGTAATCAAGATACTGCTTGAAACTCCACATAAGAAAAACACTGGAGTTTCCTAGAACTGAAAAAAAAAAAGAATAATGTGCTGAAAAGCAATTCTTGTAACATGTTTTACATCACTGGGAAAAGTTAATAGCTAAACTAAGTTATTACACTACACCTTTAAAACAAAAACAAGTGAAAGTGGCTTTTATAAAATAGAGTGGAGGGGTAGCTCTTGCGACAATGTTATCCCTCAGGATATCATTTTCATATTGAAACCCAGAACAACTCCATTGAAATCTAGCCACAACAACTTTAGGGGCGGGGAAGGGGTGTGGTTTGTATTATTTAGGAGTTTGAAAAAAAACACAGATCTATCCAATTTGTTTTGCTTTATATAAAAGTTGTCGTCTGAAGCAAGATGTGTCAAATGATCTAGTTTCATTTTGATATCTAAAAAAAAAAAATAGTGAGAAAAATCATTTCTTGTACAGTTTTCCTTTTAGAATTGGTTACTTTTTAGCCCCATGTAAAATTTGAAAAAGTTGATGTATAGTCTTTTACATTAAAAAAAAAAAACAATTGGATTTTTAATGCTAGAAAGTATTTATTTCAATTCATAACAAGTTTTGATTTGTTTAGCCTGAAGGGAGCCTTTTAGCCATTCAGAATGAAAAGGCATCCATAATGAACTCTATTTACAAGTTTGTTTAACCTGGGTTGAAAACAAGCAAGGTATAGTGTATTGCTTTGTGGAACCACTCCTCCTCTCTATATTTTAGATACAGCACTTCCAAATCTCAGCAATTTTTAACACTATTCAAAATTATTACACAGATGGTAATGGCTCTTTACTGGATTGGTATAACAATGTTCTGTTCTCCATTTTTCATTTTACACCAAAAAATATTATTATATTATGCTTTGTTGACTAAAGCAGTACAGCTTCATTCAGAGCATTTAAGCATTACCAAGGATCAACACACTAAGAAGAGTCTCAACACTAAAGTGTACCTATTGAAACGTCCTATTGTGATGTTTATATCAATGAGGATGACTTCTCAATTGGGGCCCAAGTAGAAACACAGAGTATCCATATCTTCGCCGTCTAGGAAAACTGTAGAATGTTAGTTTTTTCAAAAAAATTTTACTCACTTTTCCACAATTATTTCAATTTGCAGATCTAACAAACATTGTGCTGCAGGGATACCTGTTTTCATTTTCCTCTATTTGACATTTAAAATATGTAGTTTGTTTTTGTATCAGTCAAAATAATTTTTTTTTTTTGGCTCCTCTTGAAAAGTAGTCATTTTAACATGCTACAGTTTTCCCGGACGGCGATGATACATAGTCTCTTAACCATTTTTTAAAAAATCTTTCTTGTGCAAGTGATAAGATGTTTTATTCAGACCTTTTCTGTTGGTTTTAGTATTAATTTAAGTTCATCAACCACATTCTGTTTGTGATATAGTCACTGTTGAATGAATCCTATAATGAAAGGATACCCCTCAAGAGAAAGGCCACAATGATATTTGCAGACACACTAATTCAAAGTGATAAAAAATCTTTCATAAACACTCTACAAAAATGAAGAAATCTTAAAACAGTATTTTATCAATCGCTTATGGAGAAAAGAATCCAGAAACGGAGGATATCCATAAGCTTTGTCCCCAGTTTCACTGTCTTATGTATAAGTGTGCCCACAGTGATGGCACTTTCCCCCGCTTACCTCACTGTAGTCAGATATATGAAAACTATGTTTGAAGTCATCCTAATAGATATAAACAATTGCTGCTTGTGTTGTCTGGGCTGTTCAACTCTTACCCAGAACTAGAATTGGCCAAAAAGACCAACTTTCCCTGTTGGGTTTGTTGTGAATATTTGTTTGATTTTAAGGTTTGTTGGTTTTTTTTCCAATTCAATGATGATGATGATACAATGAGGATGTTTTACACACTCTAGGCTGCTACACATGTGGTTTGTACTTGGAAGGGGCTGCCTGGGACCTGGAGAAGAAATGCATCATCAAACAGCCACCCAAACAGCTGGTGCAGGAGCTCCCCGTGCTGCGCATCATCCCTGTGGAGGCCCACAAACTGAAACTACAGGTCAGAGTCAGGGACATGTGAGATGTGGGTTAATGCCTCCTCCTTCTCCTCCTCCTCCTCCTCTTCCTCCTCCTCCTCCTCCTCCTCCCTCTTTTCTTTCAAGAGAACTGACTAGCTGAGGGGAGCAGAAAACAGGAAACTTTCATATTTTCCTCTCTTAGCAGTGTACTTACAACACTTATAGAATATTTATTTATTGTGACTATTTCCCAGAACGCTCGGACAGATTTGTCTGATTTCACTATAAAGAACCATAACTACACATTTGATCACACCATTTGCACAGTTGTAAATGCAATTGACGAATCCGTGACCAGAAGGGGATTCTCCTTTGCCGCTAAGGTCCAGCACACAAACTGCCATTTTGTTTTCATTTGACAACAAAACAATGGCAATTCTGGCAACATCCAATAAAGAATCAAAATGCCTAAAAAAAAGTAGAAAAGATAGAAACACCAGGGCTTTTGCAAAAGTTGAGAAAATTATCTAAGTTTTGTTGGAACTAAGTATCAAAAATAAACAACAAACTATTTTTCTACTGTGACATCATTTGTGAAGTGTGGTAAAAAAAAAGCTGGCACTGATTTTTGATGCAAAGGTGAAATAAAAAAACAATGTGAACTCTTGGTCAGTTTCACCAAGATAAAGAATTGAAATAACTAAAAAAAACTACCACACTGAAAAGAATTAAAAAGCATCTTATTTTTTTTTGCAGACAGAGATGTAGGCCTATTGCCCTGTCTCCAAGGTCAATTAGCATCACCCTCTCGACTTTTACTTTTTCTTGGGTCATGTTTAAGACAGGGTGTATGCAAAATGTGCGATAGACAATAACTACCTTCAAGTCAAGATAGAGGAAGTTGTAGCAGTGCAACAAAACACAGAGGGAGTTAAAACAACGGTTGAAGAAACTGAAAGACAATGGCAGAGCCTACATAGAGGTTGATCCTTAAGTTCAGAGCTGATTGCTATATGTTACTCATCATTTTTTAGTGATATTGGACAAAATTTCACTTTGATTTTTATTCCAATTTTTGTTGGGGTTTTTTTTTGCGTCAAAAAATCAGTTCTTTTGGTTCTGAACACTCTTCACATATTACATCACTATTGAAAAATGGGTGGTTGTATCTTTTTGTTACTAAGTACCAACAAGATTTAGATGATTTTCAGAGCTTTTGCAAAAACACAGATATTTTTATCATTTTTAGATTTTACGCTATTACAGTTCTTTATCAAGGGAGTAATATCACGCTTCAGTACCAGTCACCACTTCTCGGTGCTCTACACATTAAATAATAGGTTGTTGCCTTGCAGGTCCCATTGAATCAAAAGCTGTGTTACATTTTCATAAGATATTCCCAAAATAGCCAGGGTCAGGAGTATGCTTGGGGTAAAGTGACCAGGGTTCAAAGGGTTGATGTGTCACTGTACCTTATACTTATGCCTCATGTTTTAGTCTTGTAAGTAAATAACCTCATGCAAGAAAATTCCCTGCTGTCATGTAGGTTGTCTAATCTTGTTCCGCCATAAATTATACTTTCCCTCTACCAGAACACAATCCGAACTCCAGTATATGTGACATCTCAGCGTCGTAACGCCATGGGTGTGGGCTTGGTGTTTGAGGCAGATCTTGCCACCAAGGAGCATTTATCCCACTGGGTTCTTCAGGGCCTCTGTCTCATCCTCAATACTGACTGATTCAATCAGAAAGATGTAGGTACTGTGTGCCGAGGTATGAAAAGATTCTCTTGACTTTGTGTATATTTTATTCATTAGAACTTTGAACTTAAATGCATTAGAAAGTCAGATTGATTACAAATAAAGCTTATAATATTGTTTTGGAAATGTTCTTCCCCTACAACACTAATAATATAGTTGATTTTCATTTGCCCAAAGTTTTGATTTTATGATTATCTAAAAGGTTAATAAAGATTCCTTTTTCCCCCTAAATTTTGTGTTGTTAGTATTATTAAAGAAAGACTTTTTACTTTGTATTTTGTTATCTGTTCTTTACTTTTCTACTTTTTCTTTATCCAGATTCACTCAATGAAGTTTTCTTAGGTTTTCTCCTCATTCTCAAAATTTGTATGTCTTTGTTTCGTCTTTTTGAGAGGAAGGAGTGTGAAAATAATGATATACTATACTCATCTTTCTTTTACATGAAATTTCTTGGTCTGAGATTAAATATTCTAGGTGTCCCAAGATGAGATTAAAATAAGGGTGCACAATCAAACATCATCATATGAATCCAAAGTAGAGGCTGCTGGAAGCTGGGTTGTCATAAAAAAATGGTGGATTTTCCCACAACCCATTGATTTCATTATCACAATTTCTCCACATTGCTGATTTGTGTTTTATGTTGTTTGTTTGTCCTGTTGATTAATGGGTAACCCAAATCATCCAGTTTACATTTTCCTTTGTTCTTACGGACGCTTATGTACTCCCACCATGGTATTTTATATTAAAAAATCATACGGGGCAGTGAAGCCACGCACAGGATTTATAGGGCTGAAATGGTTTTAACAGTCTGGATTTTTACTTATTTTTGTTGATTCTCTCTCTAAAACGGACCCTAATGGAAAGAGAATATTTCATGAAATTGAAATGTTAGTAAGTTTTCACTTCAAACTGAACACAATAGGCATGAAAAAATGAAACTTGCCAAAGTTTAAGATGAATCTGGGTATATTCTGATCTTTTTTGCATAATTGATGATTCTGAGTGACTGTAAAATAGAGATAACAGCATTAGCTTTGCTGTTTTTTCATGGAGAAAAACAACTAGTCTGTTGTTAATAAATCACAGATTTAAGCTTCTCTGCCATCCAGTTGTGGTGCGTGGTTGGTGGGAGTCCCTGGTGGGCTCTTCTGCTTCTGTTTCTTTTCTTTTACACTCAAGCTATCATCTTACTTTTTCCCCTTTTCTGTGATGTCCTGTTTTTGTTGTCCTGTTTGCAACTCAATGGTCATCCCTTATTTCATGCCTTTTGGTACAGTACATGACTGCAGGGTGACAAGTTAAACGTTTACTGAGTACTTTTGCACACAAAGTGGGTTTAAAGATCTTGGGTCTTTCTGTACCATAGTGCTGTTACTGTTAAATGTGATGGCCATTGCTTATTTTTGTATGGAGTTCTAATCATCTCTCTGTGGTGTTGATATGTGTTTTGAGAGATGATATTTATTTTTTTAGTGTAAATCATCTCTTTGCTGTTTGTGGTTTGATCTGTTCCCTCTTTTAACTTATTCTATCATCTTACTTTCCCCTGGGCTCCTCTTTGCCTCTTGTGTCATGGGGCCTTAAAACCTTCAATAAACAAACAAACAAACATCCAGTTATGTTATTTTTGTATACACATATCACATCAATTTTCCATTTATGACTCACATATTTTGACCTGGCCGCAGTTTAAAGTGTTCTTAAATATCCAACAAGATTTTGAGAGAGGTTTTCAGAAGTCATTGCGTTCCAAGAAGTAGACAGGTGAGAGCTTTAGATAAACTGTAAACACATTTCAATAGGGAGGGGGTGGGGGGGGGGGTTCTTCCTGGAGGGGGATTTTTTCCTTTCCAATTTTAGGAGTCATTTCAAAGAGGATTTGCCGTAAACACATCTTTTTATTTTGATGTTTGGTTTCCTTTCATTTTTATCTTGGATTTACATGTGGTGCAATCACATAAAATGCACTGTTAACTGTTAGATACAGAGAGGTAAAGAAACTTGGTAGAAGTTGGAGTTGCAATGCATCTCTTTGCATATTGAAATACTTTCTAATACTAATACTAATACTGGAGTCGATAGATTGTTTTTCTTCTTTCTTTTCTCTTCAACTGAAATTGCCAACTTTTTTTCTTCTTTTTTTTTTTTTAAGTCAGCTCCTTTGAACAATGTTGATGAAAATGATATTAAAACATTATAATGTACAAGGGAAATAACTTTTTTGTTTTAATGAAGTTCTTGCACTTCCACGGTTGTTGCTCTCTCTCTCTCTCTCTCTCTCTCTCTCTCTCTCTCTCTCTCTCTCTCTCTCTCTCCGTGCATCTCCCCTCTCTCTCTGTCTATCTATCTCTCTATCTCTCTCTCTCTCTCTCTCTCTCTCTCTC
>JBCIKM010340425.1:0-11278 GCA_039654465.1 Melibe viridis
GACGATAGCTTCAGTGTAAAAGAAAAGAAACAGAAGTAGAAGAGCCCACCAGGGACTCCCACCAACCACCCGCAAGGTTGTGTTTCTGGTAGGAAGTGTTTGTTGAAGTCAATGAGAGCCAGGGGGTGGGAAAAATGTGTAAAAGAGGTGGAGACGATATAGCAGCATATTGATCAGACCCCACAGTCTCGAATTGGAATTAAACCACAAATGTGAGGTAGACACAAGAGAGAAATACAAATATTTCAATCTCAACATGGTCCTCATACTCAGTATTCCCATCTGTCCAAATCAGAACTTTCTAGAATCTGGACTAGCCCTCATCACAACACTTCACAATTTATTGTAGAACTAGAAAAGCTGCCCAAATATATCATTAATTATCATTATAAAAAGTATATGATTGTATATTTGGGTATTCAGTACAAAACAGTACATGGACATGTCCAATGAAAAAATCCCACACATCTCATAATTAATAATGACATGAAATAAAATCATTGAAAAATATTGGAAGAAACAAATCAAATTTTTTATGTATTTGTGAATTGAATCAATCCACGCTTTGTCAGCTGTTATAGAATAATACGAATGCAAAAAAACACATTTGCGCCCAATTGGAACGCAAGGTTTTTAGTTGATGTATGGCTAAAATTTGTGAGAATGGTATGTACTTGTTGTATACTGTAACATCATAGGCTGCTCCAAGGCCGTATAAAGCACAGTTGGATAGACTGATGGCAGGGTGCAAAAAACATTGGTTGAATTGTCACACAAGGACACAGTCATGAATTGAATTGAATAGAAATTGGAGTAATATAATGCCTTTTAAAAAATGTACAGGCAGGATACATTAGACATTACCAATCAATCTGTTATCATCAATATGCTTTCACAAACTTACTTATAATAAACCAATTAACATTTTGTTTGCTTGTTTATGGGTGGTCTTAGGGCACCATGACACACGAGGATGATAGAGGTACCCAAGAGGAAAGTAAGATGAAGATGTTGATGAGTTAAAAGAGCAGATAGGCTTTGACATTGCCAGAGATATTTTCACAGAGAGATGATTTACAGAGGAAAAAACAACATCTCTCACAGACATTTCACAGAGAGATGATTTACAAGGAAAAAAAATATCTCCCACAAATAAGGTCAAACAAACTGACACACAACTGCACAAAAGGCAGAGCAAAGACCATCTTACAGAACACAAAATAGCAGTGTGTGTATGGAAAAGAGAGCACTGGAGAAAGTTCTAGAAAAAGTATGATGACAGTTTCAGTTAAAAGAGGAACAGAAGTGGATGCACCAGGACAGTGGTGGGGTAAATGTTTTCATTGGTTGATCATGAGATTGATATGACACCAATGAACTTTTGTGTTTGTGTTACCCCTTGGCTTTACACAAGCAATTAACAGTGATTCATGATAAACAAATGATCATGATTCTAAGTTTCTTTTGTAGACCCAAAATTATGATAGTGATAGATTGGTTAGCAAATAGAGGGTATGATATTTTTGGCAAAGTATGTTGAAATGTCCTTCCACTTCCAATCTGAATTTCTAACAGGATAATAGTAACAGACAACCTCAAATTACAAATACATTTTGCTCGTACTGATTCAGTTGGTATTTTTGGAGAAAAATATTTGACTAAAAACCAGAAATGTAATATACATTTGGACTGAATTTTTGGAGATGAAAACTAATTTTGTATTGAAAAATAAGCATGTTGTTTTCAGGACACAAGGTAGGTAATCTGCTCTACCAAGTATTCAATCTCACACTTTTTAATTCAAATGCATTAAAAAACCCACACACTTAGCGTTTACTTGCCAAAAGCAGCCAGCGAATAAGTAAAGGGAAAAAATATTTAGATTTTGAGCAATTAGATCATTTTTTTCTTTGTTTACAGGTATGAAGAGACAACAAAATGCAAGGAATTTTCTTTCTTTCTTTCTTTAAAAAAAAACAAAAAACAAAAAAACAAAGCTACAATCAATTAATAGATTTTGTTTTTTCATACAATATGTAGATCCTCAAAGCATTTCAGAGCTGATGTCTTCATATCTCCACACAGATGAACACTTAATCAGCATAGTTTTTCTCAGTTGCACCAGTGACATGACCAAACTGAGTGACATGACCGAACTGACAAAAAAAAAATCATTTATTAATGAAATGGAATGAAAGTTTCAGTTTCATACAATTATCATGAATAAACTCACCCAAAATCTCATCATCAGATTAATAAATGCTATTTGTTTTTTATTGGAGGTTTTAGGGCCCTACGACACACCAGGGTCATAGAGGAGCCCAGAGGAAAGTAAGATGATAGAATTAGTTAAAAGAGAGAACACATCAAACCACAAACAGTAGAGAGATGATTTACACTAAAACATAAATATCATCCCTCAAAACACATATCGACACCACAGACAAATTATTTACAATAACAAAAAATGTCATCTCTCCTGACAAAAATAAACAATGGCCTTCACCCATGACAGCATAATGGTTCAGGAAGACCCAGAATCTTTAAACCCCCCGTTGTTAACAAAAGTACTCAGTATGTTTAGCTTGTGACCCTGGAGTTATGTACCTAAAGGCATGAAATACGGGATCACCACTGAAAACCAAACAAAACAACAAAAACGGGACACACAAGAAAAGGGGAAAAAGGAAGACAATATCCTCAGTGTAAAAGAAAAGAAACAGAAGCAGAAGTGCCCACTAGAGACACCCACCAACTGCCTGTGAATAAATGCTTATGTCCATCCCAAATTGAATAATATTATGAGTCAAACTCAGAAGAATTTGCTTTCCAAATCAATTTGAAACAGAAAATCAAAATAATTTCAATAGCGGATTATCCTCCAAACGCCTTGATTGACAAAAAAACAAAAACAAGCTTTGGTGATCTGAATAAAAACAGTCCATAAACAGCAAGGAGTTATATTGATTGCAGTCAAAAGCATTCTGATATCCACGGCTCCCTGCAAGTTATGATTATCTCCCCTTTTACCTTTCTCAGAAAAATGTTTAGCCCCAATTTGGTCAAAATGTTGGGATCCCCACTTTTTTTCTTTTCCAAGAAAAAATTTCTTGTTGTGAAAAAGCGGGTCAAAATAAGCAAAATAAGCAAGGATATGAGTTGAGCTCCAATTTGGCCAAAAGTTGAGAAAATCAGTTCTTGCAGGTAGCCGATATAGTCAACAAAGTTTCTATAGCCAAGGTTTGGCCATATGATAATTTATGGAACTAAAACGCCATTGTTATTTCACTGTGTGGTAATTGAGTTGACTGGGAAAATCTCTGTGAGTCGTGAACAGTAAATGAGTGGATTGTCAGATTAATTTTTAAGGAGTTTCTTTAGTTTATTTGACAGGAGTTTATGATCATAAAAAAAGATTTATGTATACAATTTCCACCGTCAAAACTAATAAAAATGAGAAACTGATGAAGAGAAAAGAACAAAAAATCAACAGCATCACAGATTATATCCAAAATAAAATAATTAAATAGAAACCATAATCAAATAGAAAAATTAGAAAAAAATTGCACACACATCCAGTTTTGAAAGCTGTCCATTTCCTAAAACAAAATTATCAAAACATAAATTTTCATGTTTCTTAGAAAAAAAAATGGCAAAGAGGAGCCTGCTTCATCCACAATACAGTACTAAGTACTAATTTAAGCACGCATGATAAAGCGAATCGTTGAAAAAATATTTGAATAACAAAAACAGAGCATCTAAATTTCAGAATTGTAGCAATCCAATTCAGCCGTCTGCTGTCTACAAGTTCTTGTCCCGCCCCTCACTATACTACATTACAAAACCAACCCTCCTTCCCGCCCTCCCCCAGTTCCTCTCCGCTGCAACGGTGCCACTTTATGACAACTGGTGCGTGCCGCGTGACCTTGCATTGCATCATCCGTACGTCCTCTGTGACTGTGATGCACACATTTAACCTTGCTGGTAAAACGACAACCAATCACTTGTGCTTTGTTTAATGCCTGTCCAATCAAATCCCATTTAACAGTATGTTCACAATTTTGACGTCATTGATCAGCTGTTGCACCAAACGACCCGCAACGCCCGATTTCACGTTCTTTCTTTTTCAATTGCCATTCGACCAACCTACATCAATTTCGATTTGCTCTACAAGATGGCATCAACATCCTGAAAATGCCTTACTATTGATGAAAAATTTTAAATAATATCCGCACTACAATCTGAAGAATCAAATCAAAACTTTACTAAAACTGTGCAAAAATATAGTGTCTCACAATCGGCGATTTCTCGCCTTTGGAAAGACAGGGAAGAGTTTAAAGGCAAACACAAAACCCTTAAAGATTCCAATCGAAAAAGGAAAAAGGCATTCACAGAGGAGGATGTAGACAGTGCTTTAAGCATTTGGCTAGAGCATAAGAATAACCAACACGCAAGATTGAATGCACACCTCTTGAAGACAGGAATAGATTTACACACATTGGGTGTTTATGATTGTCTCTCATTTAAGCATGCTCGGTTTTAGCCTTCTCCCTAGACCTTGCTTATATTCTGTAAGTACTGTACAGAAGTCTTTGATTTCATGACACTTATGGCCCTGGTTTCCACATATTTTGGTCATGTGTCTTCTTATGTTGTAGCTAGGCTACGCTGTGTTGCTATTGTCCTGTTTAACTTTAGAAGTGTTTGTCGGCATTGAAGCTGAAAAGATTGAAATTTGAATATTCAGCTAACTTACCAGAAGCAGTAGCAGCCCTTCAGGGTAAAAAAATATGCTGAGTGAATAACTGTCACACACGCAGAGACGGAACACCTCTGGATCACAAGAAATGAAGACAGGCAGAAGATCAGTCCACCATGCTTAATCCTGCCTGTTATCATGACAAATACATGAGGGGTATTACTCGATCTTAAGCCAAACAATAGTTGCTGTTGCCTTGGTGGTATCTGCTCATTGAGAAAGACCAATGAACCAATTTACCACAGGGTGAAGTCATCTATGTCCAGGACAAGAAACTACAGTTTGCGAGCAGAACCTAACTTCATTTTACTTAGTATTTCGTTGACTACGTTATTTGAAGGCTAGCAAATTAGCAAATAAGCAGACGTCATAAGGGACATAGTTAAGAGCAGACTTTGAGACTATCAGCCTGGGAGGCTTCAACCACAACCCATCCAGGACGTCAAGACCTTCAAGTACCTGCTCTGCACAGCCTTTCATCACACAATTACTGAGCAATACAACTATCACTCTGATGAAAATGAGACACAGCAAAGAATGACTTTCAGATATTGACAATAAATACTGAATTAACTCGTTTTTTGGGTTTTTTTTTGTTTTATGATTTTGTTGTCTTTCATTCATAAATAACACTCACACAAATAAGCAATGGACAGTGACAATTACAGACCTGCAAACTATTCACAAACCCAATCAGGGACACTTAGCGTGGTACGGGGTCAGATGACATAATTTTGTTTTGAAATAAAGACCCCCCACTCCATAAATAAACAAATAAACGAAGGGTCAAACTCCTAAGGAGTATAAACTGATATGGAGAGATGTTTATTTATAAAGATCTTTGCTCCTCTATTCCTCCTGAACACCTGTGTGTGAGCATGTAGTGTGTGTGTGTGTGTCCGTGTGTGTGTGTGTGTATGTATGTGTCTGTGTATGTGTATGTGTGTGTGAGTGTTTGTGTGTGCCTGCAGGTTTGACACTTTGTGCGAGATGGTTCTAGGTAATACACACAGTACAGACACAAACTCACACAAAAAAAGAGAGAGCTTGTCACCCTGATGGTTTTTTTGGTCTACCTATTCACCCCTCACCATGAGCATCACTTTGCATACTAATTAGTAAGCATAGTCAAACTTCAGTCACAGCAGATAGAGAGAGAGGGTCTCCACCCACTCACAGACAGTATGATGCAGTTGGAAAAGCCAATGACAACCACAGTCATCTGACTAACAAGAGGGGACTTTGCACAGGAAAGGGTGTGGCAGTGACTGGGGTCAACCTGTGGTCATTATTAAAACAACAACGGCTTTCATTGTTTCTCTTTTGGCTGTGGTTTCAATGAAATGATTGAATGGGGAAAGTCAATAATTTGTTGAATTGTTGACAGAGTACAAATTAAAGCGCTAACTGGTTTAGTTGGAGGATTATATCCAGCCAGCCTTTATCAGCGACGTCATCCTCATTGTGCCTGCATGTGATCAGAAAGGTGAAAGAGCAGCGTGTGCTGACAGCAGGTGACCGACGCTCCTCATTCACTTCACAGAGGGAAATGAAAGTGAGAGCCTATGGATATAAAGGAACTTGAGTTCCATCCCCTATCCCATAGCATTGTTGTAGGATTGGTGTATGGAAAGGTTGTTTTCCTTTAAATACTCATAGGGTATGAAACTGTGATAATGGTCAGACAGAATCTCAGTCAGTCAATACCAAAATCCGGGACAGTTCCTGAAAATCAGGGACAGTTGGCAGGTCTGCAATGATCATTTCAAAGTAAACAAAATTGGCATGAAACCATCTATGACTGAATTGCATGGTATGGTATAATACTTAAAGAAGCTTGCATGTCTAATGTACGCACTTCATAAAGGGCAGTGTTACATTTTTACATAAGTCACTGGATACCTGAAAGCTACATAGTTGCAAAATCGTGACAAAAGGCAAATTACCTTCTTTCTGCTCTATGTAAGCAACAACAACAACAACAACAACTCTCTGATGTTGTGCACTGGGTCTGCATGGCTAGGCGACATATTTTGGGTTTATTTCTTGAGGCCTGTCAGGACACCTGATGTCTGTTTGCAGAGCAATGGATCTGTCATCCTACTCAACAGGGCTTGCCAAAATTACCCATTGGTTTTAAGTAGAAGAAGAACAGTGACCCGCGGCTCAAAATTACTCAGTCTCAATCATTATAGTCAGCCAGAAAAGTGTGAACGTCTTTCATTGATACACAGCATTTACCTATGTGTTGTCGACAATGTTGTCTCTTTTTCCTAAAACCGTAACACGCGCAACAAGGTGCTCGAATCACCATATGTGTTAAAAGTTCGTTGACTGCCGGGGATATGGCATTGTCAGGCGCTTAGAGCAGGGTGATGACTGAGGATTGGTGCTATATAAATGTCATTACTGTAATTTTTAGTAGTAATAATAGTCTTTTTTGCAAAGTCGCTATATAATTTTTTAAAGATCTCCTGAGCAGCCTATAGGTATGCAGTGATAACAGTGACAACATAACATGACTCGTACTTGCATTGGTATTAACATAATAATGATAAGAACAAACAGATAACAAAACCCTCTTTACAAAATGTTTATATTATCATGTCTATCATATTACAACAATTATAGTTTTGTTTTTACTTGTTTGAGATAAAAATGCTATCCTTAGAACTTCATTTTTTGAGAGAAAAAAAATGAAATGAAAACAAAGATACATAAAATAAAGTCCAAAATTTACCTAAAAAATTGTGAAATTTTGTGAACAATAAATGTTTTCTGTAGATTTACATATTGTATGAGCTGAAACTGAGAAAAATTTTAAGAATCATTTATGGTTATAAACATACTAACTGAGATTTTGTTTTCTATTAGAACTCTAATCAAGATACATCTACAGCAAACTGTAACCATTAGAAAAATATAATTTTCTCCCATTGATTTAGGTCTTCATTGTATTGAAATGGAAGAAAAATAAATAAACAAACCCTAAAATCTTTGCCCATGTCACATGACTAAAATACATGTGATAAAACTCTTACGTATACAGTGGTCACTGCCTTCCAGCATGGCCTCTGGAGATAACAAAATCATGCTCATAGGTAATTCATGCTCTTAGGGCAAATTGCAAAAGAGATTATCTATACCATGGTATGCAACGTGTAGAATCAGAACTAAATCTCTATTACATAAAGTCCCAGCAGGTCCTGAAATGGTCGCAACCAAAGACAACCCTTATTGATCATCCCACAAAGCATTGAAACTTCCTTCACTCATCCAAATCAATAAAGATAGCAATCCCCCATCCCTACCCCACAATCAGTGACACATTTGGTTTGTAATGACGCAGAGGCTAAAAGAATCACATTGGTCATGCAATGGTTTAGAGTGTTTGCCTTACACAGCAAGCCAAGGGCCCTCGTTGTTTTCGTTTCCCCTGCTGTTCTTGCACTGCCAGTAGTCCTCATGGTCGAGATCTCTGACACCTGCTCCACCCCCCCCCCCCCCCTCCACCAGACCTCAACCACTAAACATATGTAATAGATCAGGACAGTCATGTGGTTGAGTTGGAGACACCCAGTTGAGTTGAAATGTCTACATCAGAACACTTTGTGAGAGGGAAAACATTGGTGATGAAGCTTCCAGTAGCTGATTGTCCTGTAAAAATTGTTCTCAAAGACTGTCTTGAGTGTGTGTTGTTAGAGGGTGGCTAAATATATAGAAAGTCTGTTTCACAGGAGACACGAGAAAATCACTTAGGCACTGTGCTCTCAGGCAGTGACCACTGTATTACTGTGAGAAAACCCAAGGAAAGGAGATGCCACAATTATATAAACATAGTTGTGAAAATGAGGGTTGGCTTTATCATCTTGTCATCACATGATGATTTGAGGGTCGGGCACAGAGGCTGCTATGGACTTGTGGGGCAGGATGCGGCCTCCATTCACATACAGCTCATCTTTCACTATCACGTCTTCTCCTAATACTGTCACATTCTCCATTCTCACCTGAAAAAAAAACCAAAACAAATTCAAGCATAATACAATGTTAAATGTTAAAAGTTGCAAATAAACAAAAAAAACAAAACATTTTGTACTAGCTCAGAGGCCATGCTACTTGCAAGCCCCGTAGTAGACCACAGTTCAAATCATGATTGGCTTGGGTTTTTTTTTAGACTCTGAGTACATTAGTTTTCAAATTCTTACAGAGTGGGACCACCAAATGGAGGCTGCTCACCACGGTTTCTTACCCTGTTTCAAAAAGAATAAAAACAACAAATATAATAACCTTTCTTTTTTTGTTTGTTTATTTATATTTATATACACAAGAGCAAATAGGTTTTTTCCTCCTCTTGAAATGAAACTACTGCACAAAAACACTTCAGATTGGTACCCACAACATGAAGAAAAAATGTATTATAAATTTTCTGACTGTCTGTCTGTCTGTGTGTTACCAAACTACTCCGCCCAGAGACACCCAATTTTGACAAATAAGATATCGAATCAAAGCTCTCACTCTGAGGAATGTCTATGGAAAATTGTATATTAATTAAGATATGGATAACTTCACAAATCAATACTTTCCATTTTAGTGGGAAAAAGAGACAAGGAGCGTGAAAGGGGGTGGGTAATAATTTAGTGGAAATAAGATAAAAAAAAATAGTAGTGGAAACTGAACAGAGCACTCCTGAGGATAAGTGCAATATTATTACTGAACGGCTGGTGATGGATAGAAGATATTGGGACTTTCTCTGCTGAGCAATCTTTGCAAATAAGGTCTTATATCAAAGCTCTCCCTTCGAGGAATGTCTATTGGGAATTTCATATTAATTTAGAAACAGATAACTTAACAAATCATTTTGTTTCATATTAGTGGTCAGGCAGAGAGACAGTGAATGAGACGATGCCATCATGGTTGTTGGTGACACAGTTTCTCGTCACAAGGGGCAGCAGTGCCTTAGTGGTGCATGACAGACAAATGCCAGAACCTCTTGACGATTTGGATGAAGGCACGGAGGGGGAAGGGGGTTGATGTAGTGGAATTGAAACAGGTGGTGGAATCAATTTCAAAGTAGTTTGGAGTTCAGCAGCCGAGGGCTGCAACATGGTTTCTTGTATGACAAAAAAAAAAAAGACTGTTTTGCTTTTGTGGACAGTCATTTCACTGCCTTGTTTTGGCAAAGAACAACACCACAGTACCTGGGTTTTGCAGCTTTAGCAAAGTGGAAACTTTTCATTGCTTCTGGGTATATTTATGAAAACAAGAGGCCTCATGTGGTAAGAACCTTAAATGATGTCAATACAAGATGATTGATGATACAACAAATGTCAGGGAAAATCATCGTTTTACCAATTGAATAGAGTCAATCAAAGACTCGGCAAAGAGAGACAACCGTCCATTTGCTTTGTTGTTCTACGTGTTTCTTCCTGGTTCTAAACTTTGGTTACATTTTGTAGAGGGAGATCATAATGGATTCTATCTCCTTCAAAATCTAAAGGTTTGCCCTTAAACTGCACAAAAATATGATGTTAAGGAATAGCAAGAATACAATAACAGAAAAGGAAAACCCATGTATTCAGCATTTTTTCTAAAGATTTCTTGATGAAATCTTCAGAAATGTTCTATGAACACACAAAGGCACTGAATATGCAAGGGACCATATGCTCTGCATAAGTGAAAAGTTTATAATAATTTATATTATATAAAAACTGCAATGAAGTCTAAACCTCGAAAAGAAAAAGGAAAAGAGAGAAAGAACAAAAAACATACCCAATTTCCCACAACACACTTCCACCCGATGATGCAAGACTCAAGCCAAGAGTGCGACTTGATGTGTGCTTCGCGTAAAACAGTGCACCTCTTGATACACACTCCGTCCTCTATCACAGCATCGGGACCAATGGTCACATTTGGGCCGATGCGGCAGTTTTTGCCGATTTTAGCAGTGGGGTCCTTGACAAGAGAGGGAGAACAAATCACACAAAAGTAGAAGCAATGCAGACAATGTGTGCCTTAAGTCTTCTACTGCCAATACCACTGCCACTGCCACTAATAATGATATAAAAACAAAAATTATCATGACAAAAGTGATCAAGCATCTTGTATCACACAAGCATTCATCTGAAGCAAAACAAAAGTAACTTTCAAACTTAATGTTCAAGTTCATGAAGAAATATAAAATGAAAAAATAGTAAAAACAATTTTGTTGTTGTTGGGTGTGTGTGTGTGTGTGTGCGCGTACGTGTGTGTGCGTGCGTGTATACACAATGATACATGCAGATATTAACTCATGAGATAACTGAAACATTAGAGGTAGAAAATTGATTAAAAATGTCAATTTCCAATCATTTTCTAGAGTGCGAACTTCAAAGAATAAATTCATGATTTAATGTATACCAAATAAATCTGGCAAAACTGAAATATTTTTTGTTTAAAGCCTCATACAAATGCCATTTCATTAAAAAAAAAAAAAAAAAAAAAAAAAAAAAAAAAAAAAAAAAAAAAAAAACCCCCCCCCCC
>JBCIKM010340647.1:0-11275 GCA_039654465.1 Melibe viridis
TGCCTTTCACATCTCTGTGCCAGTTGCCTTTCGCATCTCTGTGCCAGTTGCCTTTCACATCTCTGTGCCAGTTGCCTTTCGCATCTCTGTGCCAGTTGCCTTTCGCATCTCTGTGCCAGTTGCCTTTCGCATCTCTGTGCCAGTTGCCTTTCGCATCTCTGTGCCAGTTGTCTTTCGCATCTCTGTGCCAGTTGCCTTTCACATCTCTGTGCCAGTTGCCTTTCGCATCTCTGTGCCAGTTGCCTTTCACATCTCTGTGCCAGTTGCCTGTCCCATCTCTGTTCCAGTTGCCTTTCCCATCTCTGTTCCAGTTGCCTTTCACATCTCTGTTCCAGTTGCCTTTCACATCTCTGTGCAAGTTGCCTTTCACATCTCTGTTCACTGACAGGGATGGCTTAGCGGCTTCCCAGCTTTGCCGTTCATTCCTGTCCATCTTCTGCCAAACCACCGACTAAGCCTCCAATCAAAGGGATAACATTTTCCTCAGGTTCCGACCGGAATCCCATTCATACCTTTCCTTCCCAAGCTAACTGAACTACTAACAATAATTAGCCCCTACGTTATCAAAAGAGGAAAACATAAAAAAAGAGACACGGGAAGGTGCAGAGAAAAATGATGATCCGAAACCATACACAAAAAATAAATGGGACTGTCATGAAAAAAAAAAAAAAAGGTGGCATCACAACGTCTCTAAATTATAATGATATTTTTACGTCTTTAACACGTATTTTATTTCTCCATTGTAAAGTGTACAGAGCACCCAGGTGGACATGCACTGCATAAATACTATGCACTATTATTATTATTATTACTATTATTATTATCATCACTATTATTATTATTAATACTATTATCATTATACTAATATTATTGCTACTATTTTTATTACTATTACTACTATTATTATTATCATTAATAGTATTATTATTGTTGCATCATCCAACAGAGTAACGGGCACATCAAACAAGGGGGGACATACCGTGCTTCTTCTGTAGCAGAATCTCCGGTGCGAGATAATCCGGAGTCCCGAGAATTCTTTCCTCTGGCTCAAACGTTATTTCCGGGCCTCTCCTCACACTTTTGGGGGTCCTGAGGGGTGTCTGCAAACCCTTGTACCCCGGGGTACGGAAAGGGGTCCTCATGACGGAGTCCCTCACCATCCAGTTTGGTCTGGGGGTCTCGACTCGCACTGGGGGCTTCATGGGGTGGGCATAGGAAAAGATTATTTTTGTAAATTAACAAATTATGGGGAAAAAAAGCAAACCCAATTCCTTCCAAAATTATTCAAGCTTTTCGCAAATTCAATAAGAAAAGTACTTGGAAGTCACTAATTTTAATAAAAAAGCCATCGTAAAGATGATAAAACAAGTTGTGTGGTGTCGGTTTAAAAATCTACTGACTCCAACTCAGAAATTTTGACGACTGCGGGGTTGAAGATTTTACTGATTCTGACTCCAGGTTCACAATAAATATTACTCTAGGGCAATCGACAGCTCTGTGTAGCTTTACTTCCTCAGGGATGGAATCGGTTCTGGTTTTTACGGAACCTACAGGGGATTTTTTTCATCCCAAATATTCAGAGAAAAAAATCTGGAAAAATATGGTCAGCACAGATTTATGTGATTTCAAATCTTCGTGGTCCAGTTTTCCGTGGCTTTATCTTTACTGTATGCTACATCCCGGTCTGCAGGAGGAGGGCATTGTGAATGTACTTGGTCAATTAATTATCGTTTGATACCTGGAGTAAAAGCAATTCCAGTCAATGATCGTGATTATTGATAATTGTACGAATACCGATTGGTTTGACTTACAATGCTATTGAACGGATTCAATCTCTGGGTTAACAGGATATCTTGTAACTCACTCTCGATCGATGCGTTTTCCCCACCCCTTGTCTGTCAGCTAGTGCTGCCTAGAACGTCCAACGTGTTTGGAATGGCTGAATAAACAAAACTACTTTTTTTAAAAAGCTCTTGAATTGAACTTGTACAATGTTGAGGTCAGTTTTCAGGTGCGTGAGATATTTAACTCAGTCTCTGTTTGTTTGCATAGGCAGATGGAAGCATTTTGTGGGAAGTGAAGATGACAACACCTTTAAAAACTAGTACCCTAGGTTGAATTTAGTTAAATTATGAAATAAATAATGCATTTCTGCGGCAGTCCATTCCACACATTACAGTAACCAGCTCACCTTCCCAGTGGTAGCAGGGGAGGCCATTACTGCTCCTCTGTGGTCGCAGTCCACAGAAGGCGGTCGGTGGGACCTGGTGACGACTCTCTTCTGTACAAGCAAAAAAGACACCAGTAGATATGGCAAGGATGCATGAAATGAACAAAAATCGTACTAATGAATAGTTTGGGTAGGTCCTCATCTTTTACAAAATGGGGGATACATTTTGAGAAGAGAAGGAACAGTCAACATTTGGTCAACTCCAGAAATGTAAATTCCGAAAAATAGAAAAAAGAAAGAAAAAAAAAAAGTAAAGCCAGCCTTTTTATTTTTTTAAAATAAGAACAAACACAGTCCAAACTGAACACTCACACAAGTGAAGAACCAAATTTTTAGCTTTGATAAAAAAAAAACCCCACCCAAATTAAGAGAACAATTACTACACAAGCAACTAAATATCCTTAAGCAACTAAATATCCTTAAGCAACTAAATATCCTTGAGCAACTAAATATCCTAATCATCCACAATCCTTTATGTAGAACTGCCACGGGCTGTCGCTGTAATTTTCACAAATTTACTTATGATTTGTTGAAACCAAATTTTTTGGGGGAAAATTGCAAGAAAGGGTACGTGCATCCCAGGATAGGAGGAAGTGGATGCAAACTGAGAGGATGCGTGACGCATCAACCAGCATCCAGCAACCGATCCGATACCCATCCACGCCGATGGAGCTGACAGGTGATGGGCCACTTTAGAAAAATTAAAGTTTTTATCTCTGATATGTAAAATTCACTAACATCAAAATTATGTCAAAATTAGAAATGAAAAGCTGAAAAACTGGAGTGTTTTGATATTAATTTAGGAAAAGAAGAGAAAAAAAAAAAAAAAAAAATTTACCTCAGGGTTAATGGAAAACGGCTTTGCAAACAGAGAACTGGAGGCCTCCTTGTTAAATGGCTCTTCTCCTTCTTGGATGCTCGGCATATTGTGACTGGCGCTGACTTTCTTGGTGCCAGAGTTGTTCAGCGTCTCATCTTTCTTCCACCCACCGACAGCTCTATCAGGATGTGACAAGACCTCAGGGGAGAGCATGCTTGTATTGGAATCTTCTTTACCAGGTGAAGGGTGAGTGGTTTGCTTTTCGTTAACTGCTACCGTCTCATGCTTTAGTTTGGTGAATGTGTTTGACTTGTCCTCAGAGACACCACAACCCACGAATTCAAGCCGATGCTCCTCGGGGTGCGTGTCTGAGATTGAGGAAGCCGAGGACGAGTGCCGGGACCTGTTGGCTGGAGTTCCGTGCCCATCTTGAAAGGTGTGTAAGGATTGAGACGTGAGAGATGTGTTCACTTCTGTCTCAATCGTGTTATTGAGACACCCGTCTGATTCCATGGAAGAATTGAGAGTGGACACGCCTTTGATCATTAAAAGCGGTTTGAGTAAAGAGCTTGAAGAAGAGGGGGCAGCGTGATGGTTATTGCCCGTGAGGGAGGGGTCTGGAGGGAGGTTGCCTGGGGTCGGCGATGAGAAAAGTGTAGGGCCAGGCGAGGGAGAACGCATGAAGAAGTTGACGTCTTTATCAACGGTATCCGGATACACGGTATTCTGGACGGAAGGAGGCCTGTCATCTGGGTGGGAGTCCACAGGAGACAGACTTCTTGGTCTCGAAAAGATCTCTGTTGTCAAGGCGTTGAAGGCTTTTGTTTTTTTCAAAGTCGGTTTCCTGGTGGAGACTTCATCACTGGATCCAGGACTTTCATCATCATCGGCTAGATCAGAGTCGTTGTCAGAATGGAGAGGGTTCCTCTGGTCTTTCTCACTCTTTTCCTCACGCAATTTGATGCAGCCGCTGTCTATCTTGTGACGTTCAATAGGAAATGATTTTTCAATGCTACCATAGCCTTTGACAATGTTTTTCAGAGCGAGTGTGCTGACTTCGTAAGTCAAGCCTGTGTGGAAACTCGACACAGACCGGTCTCCACTCAAAGTTCCCAGGGGTGCCACGAGTACATCTGATATTTGCCTGTCCAATTTACTGTCAGCGGAGAACTGACCAGCAGGACCATCAGCAGACGAGAAAAGGTTTTTGGAGTAGAGAACCCGGTCCAGTTTGGGGATTTTGCGTGGCAGAGGATTGTCTTGATCAAATCTGAGAATGCCCAGGTCAGGGGTCAGACCGCTGTGTTGGACGGTGTGAACATGCGATGGACTGATTGAGTTGGCTGCATCAAAACTGGCTTTCCGAAATGATCTTTTCCTAGTATTTGATTTAGGAGAATCATCAGACCCTACCTGAACCTCAAAATCCATCCCGGATTTCCCTTCTAATTTTGATCCGCTGCAGGAGAGCTTGGCATCAGAGTGTGGGGCAGGGTCTGTTACACACTTGTCAAACGTGTCGGATAAAACTCTTCTTAGTCCTGGCTTGCTCAGTTTCCTCTCAAGAGCTCTACCACAATGGTCGCTTTTCTGACGTCGCAATTTATTGGACTTTCCGTTTGTGCTCCATTTCGAGTTTTTAGAGCCTATCACAGAGTTGCTGATTGCGCTCATCTGTAAAGATTTCAGGGGCAACCTGCTTAAACCTGACAGCTGACTCAGGTCTTTCAGCTCTGGGCCAGAATCCAAGGAAATGCTGTTCAGTCCGAAGTCTAGAGATAGACGGGTGCTGTTAAGGACTGGATCATGATTGAAACGAGATGAGAAGTCACTGGAGAGCTCTAAATCAGTGGACTGGGCCATGGAATGAATATTTGACTGTGGGTTGAGACTTGCGCTGGCTGATTCTTCACAACCACTGACAACACATCGTGCCTTTTCTATTGAACTTCCAAAAGATCTGCTAACTTCAGAGGGCAGAGAGTGAAACACCTCATCATTTTCTGACCCACCAGAAAGAACCAATCTGCAACTTTCATTTTTAAGCATGAATTTTGAGTCGCCACCACCTACACCTGTGCCCTTTTCAGAGGAAAACTTATTTCCCTCGGCTAGAAAGCTGCCGCTCTCGCTTTTAAGACTATCCGTCCTGAAACTACCGTTGAGACTGCTTCCTTCAGAACAGGACTCCATCATGCAAGAGTCGCAGTAGGATCCGTCTCTCATGGACCTCAAGCTCTGGGCAGCGTAGGAGTTGGAGACAGATTTATGCGAGCGGTGAAGTAAGGGTGTGTCATCTTCAGTGGTACAGGCCAAGTGTGCCATGGATGGTTTCAAGTGGCTATCACAGCTGGCCTTTTGGCACAGAGCCTCCTCCTCCCTGCGTCTTCCCCTGCCCAATTCTCCATTCGGCTTTCTAGCGGCTTGGTTTCGATACCCACAGTCAGCCGGGGTAGAGCCCAAGGGGAGGAGGTCACCTGAGATAGAATTCGCCCCGTCATTCATGCTCCCGTTCATTGATATCTGCATAGGGCTGGCTCCGTTTCCACTGGCATGGTTATGCCATTGGCCTGTCAAACAAAACAAACATACAGAAAAACAAAAACAAAAACAAAACAAAAAAACCCATAAATTGTCACCACATAAAGCAATAGGAATATTTAGGTTTGTCATTTCATCATAGAATCAATGGTTCAAAGACAAAACAAGCAATGAATGGACAATGACAAGGCCAGCATTCTGAGTTTCCATCACACGTTGATTGTTGAATAGACACGGGTCTCAACTACACATTTTGAAAACGCAGAAGTAATGCATGATTACTTTTGACAATGTCTTTCAGAGATCCGTGGTTCGAGTCCCGGTCATGGAGGTCGATTTTTTTAGCCATTTTATTTTCCTGTATTTTTCTTAATTTATTTACCTGTCTCCATGGCTTTGTCTTGTCCTTCTCTCGACACCGTATTCATACAATTACTATTTTCACATTTTGAAAACGGAGAATCAAAATGTGAACAATCTCCATGTTTTTTACTTTATCTTGAACTAAGACTTCCTTACAGTTGGAACTCTGGTTTTTAGGGTAAAGATTTACCATAAATGCCATAGATAGCTCCTTTTTTTTTTTTTTTTTTTTACAATCTATATAATCTCAGTGCTATTGATGTACAATGCTAGGCTGCATACAGACACAAGTGAAACAAATCGAGTAAAGGACACATCACGGGGAACAAAACAGTAATGGAAATCTGCTGGTGTAAAATTTTGTAAAATAGTATTTTTAATGTGATGAGTACCTTTCGTGGGTGTGTATGTGTGTGTGTGTTTGTGCTGTGCGTGTGCGTGTGTGTGAAATGTGTGTGAGTGTATGTACACACATGTTTGCATATTGTAAAGCCCTTTGAGGCTTTGGCAGAAGGCGCTATAGAAATTGAATTATTATTATCATTATTATTATTAATTATATAGAGTAGGAGCTTGCAATGGAAATAGACGACAATAAGAAAAAAATGCATCAGGTGGTAAACCATCTCATAGGTTTTCCTCAATGAGCAGATACCACCACAGGCAACAGCAACTATTGCTTGGCTTAGAGACCGGTAAGGCACGGTGGACTGATCATCACCTGCCTGTCTTCATTTCTGGTGACCCAGAGGTTTTCCTAGCACACATGAGAGCTGGGTCCCGACATTGTTAAGGCAGTATGAAGGGATTGTTGTGGATCACAAAACAAGAAAAAATTGGAACAAACAAACACACTGCTGATATGAAAAAAAAAAAAAAAAAAAAAGGAAAAAGCAGGAAAACCAGAAGGACAACTGGTACTTCTGCCCATAATAGCATCTCATTCATGGCTCCCCCTGCCCACCTGAGTGTAAGGAGTTCTGCAGCAGGCTGCACGCCCTACGGGAGTGTGAGTCGCTGGCCGTGGAGTTCCTCCAGGTCAGGGAGTCCTGCAGGGTCGGGGTCAAGCTCTGGACGGGTGGAGTGGACAGCCCGCTGCTCCCCCCGCCTCCATGGGTCAACATTGGCGACTACGATAGACAAAAAAAAGAAAAAAAAGAAAAGAAAATAAAGACAAAGACAAAGACCGTGCTGGGATGACACGTGAGGTGCTTGTCATCAATCACTCGAGGCTGTTGTTAAATTTTATGAGTGATTAAGTTTTAAAATAAATAAAATAAATGAGATGATGGAGGAGCAGGATTACGAAATTGAGGGAATTATGAAGAGAGTCTAAAAAGCGTTGCAAGAAGAGGAGGAGGAGCAGGAGGAGGAGGAGGAAGAGGAGGAGCAGGAGGAGGAGCAGGAGGAAGGTATAGAGGATGAGATGTAGGTCAGTAAACTACATTTAGTAAGTGAGAGGATGAGGAATGTGTTGCTTAGTGGTAGTTTTTAGGCCACCACACCGCATGAGGGTTATTGAGGGGCCGAGGAGAGAGCGATATGATAAAATTTAATTGTTAAAAGACGCAACAGATCAAGGCGCAAACAGAAGAAAGATGATTGTCTGATATAAAAAATAAACATCATCTCCCAAAACGCATATCAACGCTGCTGAGAGATGATTTAAAATGACAACCGTTCACTTGAAGAGAAAAGCTTTCAAGATCAGACCTGACTGAGAGCCTTGAACTCACCAATAAGGAAGGCTTCTTGTCTTTAGGGGTCATGACCCGTCGAAGCATCGGCCGTTTGTTGTGGGTTGTTGCTCCGTCTCTTGGAGAATGGGGAAGGGGGGTGAGTGAACTGGGCTTGGGGCAACGGTCATCCAACTGGTCGTAGTGGATCTCTTCCTGGTTCTTCACCTGCTTTGGTTTCGGCTGCTGGTGGTGGTGGTGAGGGACGCTCTATAGCACGGCAAAGTAAGACGGATTGGGAAATATTAATTGTAGCAAAAATCTTTTATCAACCCATGAATGCTATTGCCTAGACTATTTCATTCTCAAGTTCCCATTTCCCATTTCCAAAAACTTTTTTGAATCCTGATTTTTTGTAGTTTGTGTTTGCTGCATGGTGGAAAATAATGAAACAAAACATTGTAATCTGACAGTTTCCAAGAGACATTTTCAACAAAATCTACCATTGCAAAACTTGATCTTGAACACGAGGATACCTCACAATCTGGACCACTGGCAATATCATAGTCACTTGACTTCTTTTATAAAATAGCATTGTTTAAAGTCCCAAAATAGACACAGACGAGTCAGGAGGTGTGTGATCACATGTAAACAAGCGTAGGGATGATAGTGTGTATTAACAACTCCACAGGCCAGTGATCTATCGGTAGCACAAATCAACACCAGGACTCCAGCTCCTCTTGGTTGAAGTTTATTTGATGTAATACGACAACTTACTTGGTCCTTGTTTCACAGTCCAGTCAAGATTCTCCTTCTAGGTCTCTCTCCAAATTCTGCTCCCAATCCCACGTCCGAATCTTTTCCCAGTTCCATCCCTGATGAAAATGACCCGTCTTATATCCTTTAAGGCGGACATGATCCCATGCAACACCACATCAGCACTTTTTACCTCCCCTCTTCAGTTCCCAGCTTAATAGGTTAAAATCCCATGACTGACATTTTATCCTTACAATTAACACTAACAATAAGCTACTAAATTATGTCAATCAAACTGACCATCTAACACTTTCTCGTGCATCATCCATGCAAAAATGACAACATAGACTAAACAATAAGTTCCACTAACCAACTTTCCTGCGCAAGCCTGTAACCTAGCCCTTCCCCGCTCACACCCCAGTGAAATGGCCAGACCATCGCCTACTCAAGCAGCCAGCAACTGGACCGGAAATGAAGGCGTCTGTCGGATTATTTTTCCAACTCTTGCATCATTGATTGGTTTTAAATACGATAATAATCAAAACGACCCACTCACAAAAGCAAGAGAGGACTTGAGACTGAGTATCTGTCCCGGGGTTCTCAGATCCACCAGGTTGGTGTTAGGGTTGGTGAATGGAGTCATCCCTCCACCACCTCGCACATCAGCTGTTTAGTAAATAAAAAACACCAAATAAAAAAAACAAAAAACCCCCAGCAATTACATAAGTTTAAAATGAAAGAGACTCTAGGCCTCTCTAATGAATGATGAAGAAGTTGTTGTTACTTGTTTCAATCAATAGAGCAATCTAATAACAAAATCTACCTCTCCAGTTGAAAACTGAAACATTTTAGAAACGAAGTGAAAGAAAATGAGAAAAAGGAGACAAACGCCCATGAGAAACAAACAGAACAAACATTTTGTACTAAAATTCTATTTACACAACAGCATTCACGAAAAAAAAGCAACAACAACTCTCAATTGTGAATTAAACAGGGAATTGGAATCTTCTCTGGTACAAAATCAACCTTATGAGTGAAAATACAAAACAAACAAACAAACAAACATTGACAACAACCCCACTCCCTCTCCTGAAAACGCCTTCATAATTATATTGTCTCGTACTCACAGACGTCCATATTGACTTTAGACAGTCCAAAATCGGACAGCTTTATGTGGCCGCTAGCAGAGATGAGCATGTTGTCTGGTTTGAGATCTCTGGAAAAGGAAAGTACCAGTTTTTTTCAAATGTCCCATACAAGGAACAACATTAAAGAGTGTAAACTGATATTCAAAAATTTATATAATATTATCATGCTCATCAATTTACCCAAACATGTTTCAACACAAAATTAGAACTTGCCTAAATACCAGCAGCAATTTAATGTATGAAAAACGCCTGACGGAAAAAAAAAAAGCAAAGCTGATATCCTCAACTATCAGCAATGATCATAACTCTATGTTTCATTTTTACAGCTGTTATTTTTAAACAACCAATCCAAATGTATCATTTAAAAATTTCTCAAAATTTCATAAAAGGGCAGAAATGACAAATCAAAGTCCAAATAATAATTTTGGTAATGCCGTATTAATAACAAAAATAACATGAAATAATGATGTCGATGATAATAATGACAATTGATAATGCTTTTTTTTAAGTCCAAAAAGTAAAACTTGCACAGAGGGTGACGATATACAAAAATATGTGAGCCGCCGATCATTAGCATAAAATACGATTATTCTTGTAAAACCCGTTCTCCAAAATCTGATAGAAGCAGCAACAAACAGGCAGGAATGGGGAGAGTCGTCTGCACACAACTCAAGATTTCTGCTGAGGCTGCAAAACCGGACGACTCTGCGAGCAGACAGCTTTACGTCCAGCAAGTCAAAACCACTGACCAGAGATTTCAGTTCCCACCTGTGGATGACTCCTCTCCCGTGCAGGTACTCCAAGGCCAGCACGACCTCTGCGGCATACATGCAGGCCATCTCCTCGGCGAAGTAGCCGTAGATGATCAGCAAGGATTTCACGTCACCTCCTATCATGTACTCCATCACCTGGGTGTGGTCACACGACGGAATAACAGTACAAAACACTTTAGAATCTTATACGCTATACAGAGGGGCAGCAAATTTGATTAACAATGCATAGAAGGATATAATAATATAGGTAGAGTGTTTTTCTTGTTTGTTTCTTTCCCAAAGGTTGCAACTAAATTTTTCAAAGCTCTTTTTGAATAGAGGGGGTGCCTAGAATTCTTCTCATTTGCTTTCTGTGAATGGAATTTGTTTTCACCGGCTTTTGTTACAGCACATGAGCTGTAATTAAAATTTATTTATTGAGGAAACAAACAAGTATTGCCATACTGAACATTCATATTGAACAAAAGAACTCACCAGAAAAATATTCTGTTTGGACTGAAGAGAATAGTAAAGCTGAACAACGAAAGGGCTTCTGGACATTGCCTGAGCATCTCTCTCCGCAACAACTACAATGTAAAAAAAAAATATAAAAAAATGATTCTGTTGTCTGCTGTGCATACCTCTTTCCACCTCACAAAACAATCCATACTAAACTTTTTATTTGAAATTCTTTTACTATGCCCTGTGGTAAATTGGCCCATTGGTCTTTATCAATGAGAAGATCCCACCAAAGGAACAGCAACTATTGTTTGGCTTAAGATCGAGTAATGCCCCTTGTATTTCTCATTATGCTACGAAAGATTGGGCATGGTAGAACAATCCTCTGCCTGTCTTCATTTCTTGTAATCCAGAAAAGTAGTGTTTTAGACATGCTACATTTTTTCTGGAAGGCAACCAATTACGAATACACAAATGGTAGCACAAAAACTAACATGGAAAGGCTACGATGGATTCCCTTAGAGGAACAA
>JBCIKM010340976.1:0-11269 GCA_039654465.1 Melibe viridis
TGCACTGATGAGTTAACAACTCTGATGAAAGACAGAACTGTGTGGAGGTTTCATGTTGAATCTCGGAGAAATCCGCCATAGGCATTAGGCAGGTAGATAAAGGCTGTCAAAAGCATCCGATTTTGTACATAATTTTGTAATCAACAATTTTGACCTGTTTTGTTCCAAGCCTGGAGGTCCAATTTCTTATTGTTAGTTATTTGTTGGTGGTTTTAGGGCCCCATAACACACAAGGGTCATAGAGCCCAGGGGAAAGCAAGATAATAGAATTAGTTCAAAGAGCGAACAGATGAAAACACACACAGTAGAGAGATGATTTATACTAAAATATAAATATCACCTCTCAAAACACATAGACACAACAGGGAGTTGATTTACAATGACAAAAAAATATCTCTCCTTACAAAAATAAACAATGGCCATCACCCACAACAGCATTTTGGTACAGGATGACCCAGGATCTTTAAACCCTCTTTAAGTACTTAAGTACTCAGTACATTTAACTTGTAACCCTGAAGTCCTGTACCAAAAGGGATGATCACTGCAAGTGACAAACAAAACAACAAAAACAGGATATCAAAGAGAAGGGGAAATGATAGTTTCAGTGGAAAAGATGAGAAACAGAAGTAGAAGTTCCCACCAGGGACACCCACCAACCACCCGCAGGTCAAATTTGTCTGATTTTCGAAAAAACCCAAAACTCATTTTTGGAGATAATTCTAGTTCTCATAATAGCTACATATTAGGAAAGGAAATCAGATCATCCAGTAAAAGTATTTACAATTGGAGAAGAACGATGATAATTTATCTTTTTAATTGTTTTGAAAACTGTTTTTATTACCATCTTATGAAAAGGAGTCCATCATA
This sequence comes from Melibe viridis, assembly GCA_039654465.1. Taxonomy (NCBI): domain Eukaryota; kingdom Metazoa; phylum Mollusca; class Gastropoda; order Nudibranchia; family Dendronotidae; genus Melibe; species Melibe viridis. Next base: position 868 of record JBCIKM010340976.1, read on the forward strand.
ATATGTCATAATAAATCATGAACCATCAAATAATGAAGAAAAGAATTTCTACAGAAACACAAAAGCATACACATTCTTTAGTCACTCCTCATTCCAACACAGATGATTAGATCAAATTTTTTAGCATACACTTTATATTCACCCCTCAACAGTAAACAGTTACAAACACCCCAAATCGTCACAAGAATTTTTTTTTTTTTTTTTTAAATTAAAAAGGTAATAGAGACTAGCAAACAGACACACTTCACATTTAAACTTCAACTCTTACATCATGACAGAAGAAGGCCTATTCCCAAGGGGTGTGAAAGTAAAAAAAAAGAACCCGCAGAAGACGCACATGGTCTTAGTCAGCCGAGGTACTTACTTCAATCTGAAAAAATTACCACCTGGACTTTGAACAAATATTTCCAGATTATTGGATTGGTAAAAATAACAAATAGGCTAGAAGGTAAGTGGTTGTATTGTAAACTAGAAACCTGAGACTGAGACAGTATCTCACAATAAAAAAACCCCCAAAACATTTAATTAACAAATAATGATGTCATTAGCATTAGAGTATCCAAAAAAATAATTAATTTGTCCACCATGAGGCAGTTACCAAACAATCCATTGCTTTTATATGTGAAACTTTAGAAGAAGAAAAAAGAAAAGCGGATTATCAAAACAACACACTTTTCCTTTCCATCTTCTGAACTGGTACATTTACTTTTTAATTCATTCTTTCATTTAAAATCTGAATGTCGTGTGAGCAAATCACACTCTCTTCCCAGAAGGATTTTAGTGTTAGTCGGGGCGCTTTGATAAAAATGATTACTTCACGATGGACAAGTTATGCACTGTCACATTTGCCAAAACTATCCCGAAATTTGGTTTCCAACAAAGAGAAGAAAAAACCCCCAATGAAACAGCAAATCTGAGAAATTGGAAATGATATGGGTAGTTTGCAGAGGATCAAAGAAATAAAGAATAACTGAGTAACAGCTTCCTAACAAAATGCCTCAGAAGCAGCATACAGTGCTGCAAAACTTTATTTCCCACAAACTCTAGACCAGGTGGAAAGTGACATCATTTTACAGCTGAAAATGGCGTTAAAAAGTAAGTGAAGGAAGTAAAATTGTGGGAATGGCTATTGAGCAGGTGGCGGTAAAATAAGATTTTGATGTATTTTAAGAAATATACAGGCCTAAATTGAAAACCGAACGGTTATTTTTTTCCCTCTGCTCTTGTGCCTTCCACAAATGTCAGGTTCTCATCTATCGTATTGGTGGTCCTGACTGAATAGGCCATCATTAATTTGTACAGGGTCTTGCCTATCAACCTCGAGTACAAGTAGTATTTCTCCCACCACTAGCCAGAGCATCCACGGCAGCCACAGTGCACACATTCCACAATCTTTCCCTGGAGAAAAACAAAGATTTTGAAAATAGTTATTGTATGAATACGGTGTTGAGAGGAGGACAAGACAAAGCCACAGAGAAATGTAAATAAATAAAGAAAAATACAGAAAAATAATAAATTGTGTCAAAAAATCGACCTCCACGACCAGGAATCGCTAACCATTACACTACCGAGGCTGTCCGATCATTGAGACAATTTAATTCATTTCAACCTTTCTTTGGCACACAAGTGGGCACCGCCCACACAATTAAACTATTCCTGGAGAAAAACATGTGTAAACAATTGAGATAAAAGAAAACAGGGGAAAAAAAATAAGATAATGATAGTAACTTCAATGATTTTACTTATTTATTCATACAGTGCCACTGTCCACCCATTGCTGCGACTTGTCAAAATAAAGAACTCGTAAAAAACAAAAGCATGTGATAATGAAAAAAAACAACCCCAAACTAACCCATAACCCTGTACCCAGGGAAGTGCAACTGGTTAAAATAAGAATCTTCAACGATAGTTGTCAGTGTCATTGTTGGCACTTACACTTGATTTCAAATAGGTAATGGGTTAATCTGTTATCCTTGATAATTTCAAAATTAACCACTGATGGTGTGTTAACTATCGTTATGTGACAAGGTGGTATGAAGGGATAAGGATAACAAAATAAAACATTATAATGTGGCAAAATGTTCAAATCAATGAAAATCATACTCACGGACTCCAACTTGGAACGAGGAACTCTGCATATACAGTTGGCACCAAAATTTGTGTCACGAACCTGGATGCATCTAAGACAGCACAAGTTTTCGTAGCCTTGCTTCTTCCATTTAGCAATCAAATTCTTGTCAGCGATACTTTCTCTCAAGCAATACTCATATAATTCTGAGAAAGAAAAGAAAAGCCAAAATAAGAGCAGGACATACTCTTTCTATACTTAGATAATAATAACAAAACAAAAACAAAAAAAACCCAAAACCATTCCTTCTTACTCATACTTACACAACAAGATTAAGGGGGCATTTTGAAAATGCAATGACTGTTTCAATTGTCATTAAGAGACCTACACTCTACAAATAGTAACAAGATTGGGTACCATATTGTTTATTTCATCAATAGAAACCCCTTAGCCAGAAGCCAATTACTGATTACAACATTCCCCTGATTTAAAATCTCAATTTGCTGAAAAAAATTAAAGGAAGGTAGGTACAGAAATGTGTATTTCCATCTGATTTTTACAAAAATTATGACACCCTAGAAAAATTGGTATTTGAGGAAATAAATTGGTATGTCGAAAGTTTTTTAAGTCGAGTGTCTTTCTCACCAATGGCTGCAGAAATGCAGAAATGATGGACTCAAATCTGGATATCAATATATTATTATTGGTAGATGGTAGATTGGTAGATATTAATATTATTAATAATATAAGCTAGGCCATCTGCACCATCAGAGTGGTCCTCTATTCCTACTTTTTTAAGAGTGATTGTTTGATTTGATAAAACATACCAATAAAACCATTCCTATTATCTTTCTACTCTTCTTAGTCACCAGTTATCTCACCTGCTATTTTTCTTGACTACCCGTTTTCTTGCCTGTTATATCTGGAGCTACATGTGAAGCCTCCTTGGCAAAGGCATTTAACTTTCATGCTGAAGAGCGTGAGCTCAATTCCTGCCGGCGCTATGCATTATGTCCTTGGGTATGGTGCTCAAAAACCTATACTGCATCCTATAGGAGATATATGTAAAGCGCAGAGCTCCCCCTAGTCATAGACAATGTTGTCGCTCTGTCTAAAAAATTGTAACACGCCTAACAGGCGGCTTTTATTGTCATTATTACATTCCTTGTCTGCAAGGGGTGTGGCATTGTGAAGCACTTAGAGCATAGTGATGACAGGGAATAAGCGGCATATAAAAGCTACGTTTAAGTTGATTTATATCCGACTAAGCATATCTCAAGGTATTTGTTGTTTTATCTCATAATTGTTGTCAGGAGCATGCTAGGACTGTCAGCTAAGAGCTCTGGCTTTCAAAGTAGAACAGGTGTAGGTTTGACTCCTGCCCGGGCCAACTAATGAAAGCTGCTGTGTAATGGGTGTCCACTCATCGGGGAAGAGGGCACACACACCTGGGACATTTACAGCCAAATGTCGAAAATATTTTTACCCAGGTAAATGAAATCGGTATGATTGTCCTCGAAATTGGTAAATCTGCATTTCACAAAATTTCATCCTCAAATTGGTCTGATACTGATTAATCGGTATGAACAGCAGGTCTATATCATATTCAAAGTAAAAGCCAACATGTTATTTTCACGATAATATGAAAAATTTTGTGGGATTTGGCAGGCGGGTGATTAACGAAATATGGCGTTATAATAAAATTATATAATTGTAGTCCAGGTCTAACCATGTAAGCATCAATACGTTTTTCATTTTCAGTCTAACAATAGTTCCGACCCTCAATAAAATTTCAAGCTAATTTTAGAAAAAATTTGGTGTGGAATAATCATATGATTTTACAGCCCACAACATATTGGTGACAAGTGCCGATGCTCTCACTGTGGTTCTGTCATTTGGAACAGAAAAAATGAAAAATCTGCCTTTGTCGCTGATTTTCAACAAATTTTGGGAGTTTTTGTGAATTAATAGTAAGCATTGTTTTGGATAATATTTAAGAAATTTAAGTTGTAAAGACTGCCTTGTTGTAACCACCGCTACTTATATCACTATCATGCTCATTGCCCTTTACACTTACTTTTTTCCCCACAGGCCAAACAGCAATAAGCAACACATGTAAAAAGACTTGTCCTTGTAGCATTTTACCCAAGAAAGATCTGTTGTTCCCATTGCCATTGTCCATCTTCACCTCAGCAAGCATAACCCCATAATTTCAATCCAATTTTTGTGAAAATAGAGTGAGGGGTGGTAGTTGAAGGAGGGGAGAGAGTCAATAGATGAAATGTCTTATTGATCATCCTACTTACCTCTACTGATTGCTTTTCTTCTGTAGAAAAGGTCATAGATGTAACGAGACTTCTGGTGATGGATGCGGAATATTGGCCACAGAGCCTCTACCTTTCTTTTCCCTTCATGAGGTTCAGTTTCCGCTGATGACAAAAGAAAACAGACGGAGTTTTAACCTATGTATGCATGAATTTTGATGGACAGATTCATTTGGGGTCAAATAAACCAAACCCAATTTTGTTTTTTCAAAATTTCGAGTTAAGAGTAAAATATCAAAGGCACTTTTGTTCATTGATAATATCTAAAGAATTCTGAACTATCAAGCCTTAAACTGAGTACAATGCTTACAATCCTCTCTGGATGGATGGATGGACACCTTGTTGTGATCAGGCGGCTTGTGTTTTGAAGCCACGTTTCATGCAAGAAGGAAAGAATTATTTTCTCACTTCAAGCATATAGCTCAGGAGAGAGACCTGACTAACAGCAATCCACCATCCTTCTAGAAGTAAAGCATTCAGCAGACAACCCATCCTTGGAAAAAGCTCATGTTACAGGAAACTACCAGAAAATATCCCCAAAGTGTTGACAGCAAGGGTGTCCAGCAGAAATTGAGAATGAAATTTACCACAACAAAACACAATTTACGACCTAGGAAATGAAAAGAAAAACGTTTATTTTCAATTCTACCATGACACAATCAACGATGCAGCATAGCGTTGTGTTCAGTTGTGATAAGTAGACTCAAGATCAACGCCTGGCGACAGGAAAGAGGGTATTTTACCCACCCAAAAGAGGGGTGATATTCATAAAAAAAAAAAAAAAAAAATTTTCTGATGATAAATGTTTCACAGCCTTTTTGATTATCAGTCTCATAAGGTGGGGTTTTTTTTCCTATGAGAGAAAGAGAAAAGTGTAATGCAGATCTATGAAAGTGAAAGATTTCTTTACATTAACTAACCACATCTCTTCAGTTCCCACTTGCCAAAGATGGCAGATAAAAGGAGGGCATAGCCCGCAACTATTCACTTCCCGCAGTTCTCGGATAAGACGTCATGGGAGCACCTCCCACAGTTCTTGAGTTAAGTAGTACCAAAAGAATAGAGAATCAAGGTAACTTTTTGGTACAATAAATAAGAGAGATTCAAAGTGGGTGAAAGTTGGTAAAATGAAAGTTGGTATAAAAATCAGTGGAATAGACATAGGTAGGTGAATTGGTGACTAAATTACTGCTGGTTTGCCACTTTATCAGAAGGACCGGGTGAGAATAGCCACTTTTCAAAAAAAAAAAAAACCCCAAACTATCGATAATACGTTTGGATGTTAGATCCGCTAGCAACTTCACCAACCTTCTCTCATTTTTTGGTCAAGTTCATCTATTGTTGGTTCAATCAACTCCCAGCCATCAGGAGGCGGTTTTTTACTCCTTTTAACTTTAGGCATGTTGGTCCGAGTGTCAAGAAAGGGTGGTAAAACGATTTACTTTCGTTGAAATGTGAAATCTCTTTCTCTACAATGTCAACATTGCTGAGAAGAATTGTTAGTTATGCCCCTTGGCTTAGTGTTTACAAGGAAAACATTCCACACACCATTCGAGGGAGACCAAATTTGTGCTCAATACATCCCGATGAATACTCAAACAATAATATTATTTACGCGAGGTGTATACCTACTGCTGCTTATGATGATGATGATGATGATGATGATGATGATGATGATGATGATGATGATGATGATGATGATGGTGTTGAATATTCAGTTGATATAAGAGTCCTCTGCATCTGTGTCACCATCTATTTAATATTCAGCGCTCTTCACATAAGATAGACCAACGAATACAAATTACTAATTTGTTTATACCTGCAGCATTTTTAACTTTTTTTGGACAATAAAGATGTTGTTATATTATTATAAATATTCTTGGTGCATTTTGATAAGACTAGACCATTCAAGATTCAGTACCTCGCAGTTTCTTTAAGACCATCTATCTAGATCTCGAAAAAAGAGTACCGAAGCGCCCTGCCGTAGTTATGTTATTGTTGGGATCAAAATGGCCGTTGAGGGACTGGCAGTGACAGCAAAGAACTTGTGTACTGAGTATCTTTTCTAGAGAACGAATCCGTGACGGCAAACCTCCTATATTTTCACTCGTACCTTCCAAGTAGTAGAATTTTTACCACACTAATTGCAAATATCAATCAATCCAAAATGGTTTGGACTTGTGCTGTGGGGGACTGCCCGCGAAGACAAACACATCAAAAGAAATTAGTGGACAGAACATTTCATAGGTAAGACAACATCCATGAGCCAAAGCACTTATTTATATACCCCACATTTTCCTTAATTTGCATGTGCATTTTTCAACCTCACGCTCTGTGGTAAATCTGCTCATTGTTCTTTATCAATGAGCAGATATCACCAAAGGCAACGGCAGCTATTTGGCTTAAGGTTGAGTGATACCCCATATGTATTGCTCATTATGCCATGCAAGATTAGGCACAGTGGACTGATCCTCTGCCTGTCTTCATTTCTTGTGATCAAGAGGTTTTCCCAGCTTATTGGAGGAGCTGGGTCCTGACACTGCTAAGGCGGTATGAAGGGATAAGGATAACAAAACAAAACATAAATCAAGAATACAGTGGAATCTGGATAAAGTCACCTCGCTTCAAGTCAACTCTGCTTGAAGCCAACACATAGCAGCGGTCCTGTTTTTTTTCCTTCTTTATCTTTTAAGTTTCTGACGAAGTCAACACTATGGGGCAGAATTGGTGGAAAAATCCTTGCAAAAGGGTTGACAATAAAAATTTAAAAGTAAGAGAATGTTTTGCTTGCCGCTCTTCATGTTCAACCACGCAATGTAATGCACAGCGATGAGACTTCCACATGTATGCCCACCCGACCCATGGACACTCTCTACCTCGGCATCACAATTCACACACATGTAATATTATATTAGCCTAAAAGACTGTGGCCTAAAATTAGCCGTATAGTAGGTCACTACCACGGGCACTGCTCACACCCTCTCCGGTTGTAATTAGATCAGTGAGACGGTTCCCATGCCTTTTCTCATTGTGCTGCTGGTGTAGTCATAGCAAAAATACCCAAAACAATGCATTTGTACCCAAATTTCACAATGTCTAGGGAAAGTTTCGAACTATGCTACACACAAACACATGCACACTCACTAACAGCTCAAAAACAAAACAAAAACATCCATAAACGCAACAGGGGTCATGATGTACTGTGATCCTTCCACATATTTTTTATTCAAGGGTTTATGTCCTTGCAAATTGATAAAATCAATTGTCCTTAGAGACAACACTTATTCTCTGTCCCAAGGTGTTGACTTTATCCGGATTCCACTGTACTCGGAGGATACATGCTCAAAATGATCAACATTCACTCAGTAATGCAGAAGTTAGTTAAGAGAGGATAAAGATCAGAAACACTCAAAGGGTATTAATAGAAGTCAGTAAATAGTATTTTATAGCTTATATGGAGGACAGCCTATGATCATGAAATTTGGTGAACCGAATTACCTGAAGTTTCCATTGACAACAAAAACTTTGTAGCAATGAGAGGCACATTGAAAGATTCTGTTTTTGCTTTTTTTTGTGGTCAATGGGTATTTTATATTGAAAGCTGATTACATAAAATGTTATTTTATATATTTTTCAGATTTCCTCGTGATGTGAAGCTACGAAAAGAGTGGATACAATGGGTAAAAGTCTCTAGAGGATGTGGTGACAAAGCTCAGTGGAAACCCCTAAAATTCTCAGGGGTCTGCGGTGACCACTTTCTGCCATCGGATTTTGTTGATGGGGTCGGTAAATTAAAGAGACTGAAAAACGGGGTCGTACCTTCACAGTTACAATTTATTTCAAACCAGACAAAGAAAAAGACAAATCAAATTTCGTCTCGTGGCAAATCTGCAGTTCGTTTCCAGTGTACTGATTCTGCTTCATGCAGAAGACTACAATCAAAGAGAGGTTCAAAGACAACCACAACAAGCGAATCACCAAATAATCTTTTAGAGACCACCACATCAAGTGTTTCACCAAATAATCTTTCAAAGACCAACACATCAAGTGTTTCACCAAAGAATCTTTCAAAGGCCACCACATCAAGTGAATCATCATGTAAACTTTCTTCAACCGCCACCTCAAATGAATCATCACATGAAGTTTCTGAAAACACCACGTCAACTTCAATTGAAGCATCAAATACAGCTCCAAAGACCATTACTCTTAACGAATCATCTAGGATAGTTGCAATGATTCATACTCCATGGAAACCACTATGGAATAAAGTTTCTCTCCTTTCAACTCCCACCACTGAGCTTCCATCAAAGAGAATTCCTGTAAAGACTGCTCCTCTGAGAGAAGTTTCAGTGCCGTCACCCAATAAACCCCTAGCACCACCACCACCAGCATCAAAGAAACCTGTACTCAATACTACGCCCTTTAAAAAGTCATGGAAGTGGACGACAGTTGGATTGATTTCTTCATCCTGTGGTGAATCAACATCAGACAAAATGATGTCACAAAGAAGTGACACATCGTCAAAGGCAGTTAATACGACCGATGCATCCAATGAGCCGCCAACAAAAAAAGCTACTGTAACAACAGAACCATTTTTGGAAGAAAGATCAAAGGACTATTCATATTCTTGGCCAGGTATTGAGAAAGTCTTAGAGAAAGCCAATCAAGACCTGGCAGAGGCAAACAGCAAATTGGATGATAAACGCCGTGAGCTGAAGCTTTTGAGAAAGAAAATAGTGCTGAGGGATTCTAAGTTATCTTCTTTTGTAGAAGAATTAAAATCACAGCAAGTATTAACCCAACAACAAATAGACTTCCTAAATTCGCTTTTGTTGAAAAATATAGGGAAATGCAGTGAAGAAGAAAATGATGACATATATAGAGGTGCCCTATCTGGATAAGTGTTAAAACATTAAGAGATGTATTTCACAAAAAAACAAAAACAAACCCAGACTATTTCGGACATAAGTTTTGGTTTGTAGATAGATTGTTTTGAAATTTTGCATTATCAATGGAACAAATTTGTCTCTTTTAAAAATAAACTTTTACTCAGATCTATTGTATGTGGCTAAATAAATATGTGTTATATGTTACAAAACAGTCAATTTTGCTCAACTTTATTTGACTGTGATTTTAAAATCTGATCAGGTGTATTAAACCAATGTCACAATATTGTGCATTCATTAACATATATATTCACTGTACAGTATACAATATTGAAGAAAAAGTATGTTGATGTCATATATAATTAGGTACCACAAACTGCCCGCTTTGCGCAGTTGAAAGAAGTGCTGATCGACCCGATTTGGTCAAAAGTCGGCCCAACTCAACTCGCTAATATTCAGTCGAACATATAAAAAAGAGAGAAAAAATTTCACTAACTTGTTCTTTATTCATTTGTCTGTTCTGCTATATAGTTTTCATTTATTTTTATTATATTTGAAACTTTGAAACTATTTGTTTAAAATTACTTATGTTTTTAGTTCATACGGCCGTGGGTCAGTTTTTGTCACCGATCGGGTTCGACTCGGATCACTTAAACTTTTGATTGCTCGCTTAGAAATTGATCAATCAAGATACGGTTTTCACCAAACGAAAGTAGTAATCCTGCGCTTTGTTTACATATCCGCAGACCCAAAATGCCGTGCCTGCAAGAGGATGAAATCTTGAGGTGAGAATTTTCAATCAACATTTTAAGACAATTTTTTAACAAAAATCACAGTCTTGAAATACTGACAGTTTCCTCTATCATTGAAGATTATTACTGTGTAAAAATTTGGATGATATGATTATTTCTAACAAAAACTGACCCACGGCCTTATGAACTAAAAACATAAGTAATTTTAAACAAATGGTTTCAAGGTTTCAAATATATTACCCCCGTGGGGATCCGGGGAATATAATAGGTCCCCTGCGGGCCGGCAGGAGGTGACAACCCTCCGAAGGCAGCGGGTGGTTGGTGGGAGTCCCTGGTGGGCTCTTCTACTTCTGTTTCTTTTCTTTTACACTG